>CACRXP010001379.1:1434-15917 GCA_902702965.1 Spirometra erinaceieuropaei | reverse complement strand
GAGAGAAGCAGAAGGAGGGGGAGGAGGTGACGGCGGCGGCGGTGGCGGTTGAGGGAAGGACCTCAAGGGAGTCATCTGCGTTTACATAGTGGCCTCCTCGCGAGAGTTCTTATACCCACTTGCCAAAAGTTCATTAAACCCCACTAAGCTGTAATATTCTTGTCGTTACACTCGTAATGTTAATTGGTTTGGAGTAATCTCTAATATATATTTTGCAGAAATTTATAATGTTTTGATATTCAGCATCTAAAGTTACTTAAAAACTGCAGTACTTATGCTGGAAGAGCATTGACTGATCGGGCTGCGGGGGATGCTCAGTGTAGAGCATATACATGCAGAAAGAAAGTCCGAGAGAGTGAGACAAAATAACGCGGGTTTGAGGCGTATGTGCGAAAAACCTGAGTTTTGGTAAGGCCGATTTACGACGGCCAAAAGCGGCCATCCCAGTCACTTTTGTCTTTGTCGAGACTCCTGGTCGTTCCACTGCCGTCTGCCAGAGTTCTAAACTAAGGCACAACTGGATGAACAGCCCTGTAACTCGGTCGGTGAACACGCTTCTGCCTGTTGTACTCCACCGTTACCAAAATCCTGTTCTGATTTCTCGGACGAAACAACAAACGTGCCATGGATGGGGACGTGACTGTCGAGCTGCGCCCAGCAGTTCAGGCTCTCGCCAATCAGGCTACGGATCATGCTGATCTCGTCGTGCCTTGGGGCTCAATCTAGAGCCTTTGCAGGCAGTCACGTGGCAACTAGTAAACTATGCAGCTAATGGGGAGTTCGACTAAATGACCAAGGATCCCAGATTTGAATCTGAGGTGGTTCACACTTCGGATTAGGCCTGATTGGGTGAGGACGACTAATAAGCCAGAAATAGCCTCCCTTGTCTTTGTTGATGCTTCAGCATCTGTACATATATATAGGCAGTACGTTATTACCGACAAAGACAAGGGAGACTGGAGTGGCCATTTCTGGCTTATTAGCCGTCGTCAGCAGGTCATACCCCAACCCGAAGTGTGGAAAACCCGAACTCGCGAGCTGTTTTTTAGAAGTCCGCGCCTCTAACCACTGGGCCACGAGCCCGTTGCCCTGTAGATTTCGATCGGAATATGCGCCGCTGTGCGGTTGCTGGATGGGCTCGAGAGAGAGCCCGTAAGGCAAAACGGGACCAGTGAGTTCCGTAAAAACAATCGGTGAGCCTCCCCTACCATTGTACATATATATAGGCAGAATGACATTACCGACAAAGACAAGGGAGATTGGAGTGGCAATTTCTGGCTTATTGGCCGTTGTCAGCCAATCGTACCCAATCCCGAAGTGTTAAACACCCGGGGTTCGATCCCGCGATCTGTTGGTAAAAAGTCCAACGACTCCAACGACTGAGCCACGGACTCGTCGTCCTGTCGGTTGCGACCAAGAATGTACAATGTTAGGGGGGCGCTCACCGATCGAATAATTGAAGGCGAACTTTAATCGATTTATCTTATCATTGACGTGTTTGTACCTCTACCCCCTTCCCATATAATTGTACTGGCCCGACGAGAATTTATCGAAAGCTACGTATGCTCGCCACCTCGTCTTCTGATTACTGCTATGGGAATTTTCGCAGATCGAATAATTCCAAAAATTATTCAACGCAGAACATGGGGTTGAGTTTCCGGGACATGGCTTTTTAGGGTCGGGATCGAAATTTCAATGAGCATTCAAGTCGAAGACAATTAACTCCTGTGGTATAACCACGTAAGCCCCATTCCACAAACAAGTAATACTACGAGCAGTATGAAATCTATATGGTAAAGGGACACGTATGTGCTTTTACTTAGTATCAGTATCGGGGGTGCGGTATATAAAACTTTTCCAATTCATGAATAATTTCGAAACCGAACCGCTGTTGCACTTGCTTTCGGGGTTTATAACTGCGGACTGCATATTTTCCGTGCACGGAAAATCATACATTTCCGGACACTACTAAAAGGAGGCCATATGCAGTTGATAAAATTTCACGGTGGATGTGAACCATATTGTATAGCTTATAAGCAGCATTAGTAAATGTAAACAGACGATGTTTTATGAAAGGAAATTTCTCGGTCTCAAAATACCTCATAATAAGAAACTTTCTTAAAACCAAATTATACCCTTCCTTCAAGTATAAAATTTGAATACAAGGCAATTGTCTATAAAATGAGTAAATGAGTGAATATGTTTATGCATGATTTCTATGATGGATTCGAGTGAGAATCCGAAACGTCAGGCCAGTAAACTCCTTGTTCCAGTGATCGCAGCTTCGTCTTCTGATATATATTTAAATTTGTAAGGGTATCGAAAATCGATGACAAAAATTATACTGCTTATGCAGTCATTTTTCACATAATGCAATTTTTGCGTGCGGTCAGAAGAAAGTTCGTTCAAAAGCCGGCATGCTAAAGCAACCGAATTATTATGGGATTATCCTGCACGATCATAAATACTACAATCTTACTTAAATAATCTTTTCGAGTTGAAAACGCATTCCAGAGATTCGGTTAATATTTTATGAGTTATCACATCTCCTGTGTGTTGTGGATTACTGCTGTAATGGGTCTATGAGCCTTCCTATTTACTGTCTTAGTGTTGATTCCGTTTTATAAGTCCATACTAACCCCACAAAGTTTTAGAATTCTTGGCATCACCCATGAAACCTTCTCCACTTAGGGACTTGAGGGGCAGAACTTCGGCTTTTTTCCGTTCAGGAGCACAAAACGAGGCTGTCGGAGGCGCTTACGCATGAGGCACTTCGGGTAGCCGTTGCTTTTGAAAAGGGCGTGTTAGTACTTTATCTCCTCCTACTGTCCAATGTGTTTGAACACATTGGAAGATGGTTCTGATACAACGGCGTTTGTGATCATGAGGGTACTTGCTTCGGAAGTGGAGAGTGCGCCTAGTATTGCTTACCTAATGGTAGACCGTTGTCCTTATCTGCCTGTCTACCGGCTTTGCGATCTGTTCGTCAAGGAAGGGCGCAAGATCTTATTTCGCAGTCGTACCTGCTAGGGGTTAGGGGATATTGGTCAGGGTTAGGGGAAGGGGTTTGGGGTAAAGGTTCATGGTTAGAAGTCAGGGTTAGGGATTAAGGCTAGGGGTTGGGATTAGCGGTTAGGACTAGGGATTAGGCTGGGGCTTATCTACTGCAGATACGGCCATGAAATACGATACGACCGGAGTGGCAGCTGGTTGTCGACTTATTCCTTTATAGTAAACTGTATGTCGGGAAACACTGAATTCAGTAGTGTCTTAAAAGCCCACATGTCGCCCCTCCTGATGATGACGAATGTGCCTTCGATCTATCAGGCCCAGAACGTCGGAAGGTAAGAGCTGAAGACCAGCTGATCGAGCCTTTGCAAAAGTACTTTGACGATTAGTTCACTCAGAGGCGAGCCCATCAGCGTGCCCTTCTTTTGACCGTAGACCTGGCCGTCGAATGTGAAGAAGGTCTTGGGGCACAGTTCAAGGATTTCGATGAAACACACTCGTTTGGACTGTGGGTTGCTCTCAGCGCGCTTTTCCCTGAGAAAGCCGTCGATAGTGTCGATAGTCAGCGCGGGTGGGATAGAGGTGAGTGACAAGATCACTTCAAATGACACCATCACCTCGTCTACCCCTACTTCGAGATGTCGGATGCGCATCAAGAACTCTTTGGCCGAGTTCACTGTCAATTCCAAGCCCTTGGTAATGAAACAAAGTAGTTGGTACAGCCACTTTGACGAGGACTGGGGCGCCACGTAGAGAGACGACGGGGCATAGGGACACTTCCGCTTTGCGAGCCCTCGCCCTCCTCGGCTTGCCGGTGGTCTTGTTATGCTGTTCACGAGTTTTTTGAACTTGTTAACAGTCCATGATGCATAGGATTCCTTGTCCATCAAGAAGTTGTCCAGTTTTGCGCATAGCACCCGATCTTATCCGTGGCAACAGTCAAGTGCCCTTTGTCGACGGCAGAATGATGATATGGTCTATATTTCGTATTCTCAGAAGTTCTCAATATTTTCCTTTAGAAATCGCCGTCCGGTGTTGGTGATGGAAGATTCAAGTCGACACTGGCTGCCGCATTGCTTGAAACCCTCAAAGCGGTAGTCCTCGGCAGTGCGCGGCGTCATTGCATGTTACGTGGTGATCAGCTGTCTCGGAATATGTAAGTCGGAATTTAAGTCCGTCAAAGCCGCCCTCCTCCGACGGGGTACTGGTTCACAACTTTTTCTCCAATCGTCTCACTCAGCAATAACTAACGGTTCTACCTTGTGACGGACGGTCCAGCACAAGAGATGCTCAACCAGAAGACTTTATTGCATCCTACGAATCGACGCTCCAGAAGTGTGGAGGTGAGGGGTGTAAAAACGCCATGCAGCAGCAAGTATCAACTTTACTCCTCCAGCACAGTAGTAGCGTGATGTAGAAGTAGTAGCAGCGGGAGTAGTAGTAGTAGTCGTAGCAGTGGTAGTAGTAGTAGTAGTAGTAGTAGTAGTAGTAGTAGTAGTAGTGGTAGTAGTAGTAGTAGTAGTAGTAGTAGTAGTAGGCAAAATGGGAGTAATGGTAGCGATAGCTATAGAAAAGTATCGGCCACGGGACTGATATTACAGTTGAAGCAGAAAGTTTAGTAGTTGCAATTGTAGCGGCAGTAATACTACTTTTAGCATTAATACTAACAGTAGAAGAATTACTAGTAATGATCGTAGCAGTGTTGGCATTTTTAGTAGGAACAACAATACAATGGCCAACGTGACCCTCTGTCTCTCGTGTTTACGCACGCCCTTGATTATGACCACCGCTTCAACTGGGACGGTACTGAAGTGATCGCAATGGCTAATGCCAGACAGGCTCGAGAATTCCTCGAAGCTTGGCATTCTGGCAACCGCCACGTCGATCTAGACGCCCACTACGAGGGCTTACATACACGCTCACCGTCTTGTTCCCTCACCCTAACAACCGCTAACCCCCACTCGGCCACATAGACGTATGCTGCCTCGCTATTCCGCTCCCCCCCTTTGCGACACGGTGAACAACAACCGAAACCGCTAACACCTCCAACGCCGGCGCATTGGCCCCTGACCTCATCCCCCATCAGTGACCAGCCGTCCGCAGTCCCATTGATCCGCAATTCCCCTGCTCTTTCTCCACCTCCAACACAGGGAGCCCTAACGATTCTTCCTTCCCTCCCCCTGCCCCACAGCTTACCATAATTCGGTGCCCACTACTCTCACGCATCAGCTGTCCGTTTGTCGCTGTCTGTCCTGTCGCGCCAGCCGACCTAGTCTGACGATCTCACTTTCCCCCTGTTCCTTTCTTCTGACGACGGGTCGGTGTCACCGACTTGAAAATTTACGAGTACAACTCGATTTTCTGAAGAGCCTTCTCTTGTTCATTATATCACCTCACAGTACTCTCTCTCCTCCCACTCCTCCCCACCCCCGCAGGCTACTAGGGCGAGTTCGCTCACCCTGGCAATCTCGAATGTTCGTTCCCCTTTAAGCGTTCTGAAGAGCAACCGACCGGAACGACAGAATGCGCTAGCCGCTCGAGAACTGGCGCGCTACAAGGCGGACATCGTTGCATTCAGTGGGACCCGCTTTCTCCGAACAAGGTCAACTGGAGGAAGTGGGTTCCAGCTACACCTTCCTCTGGAGCGGTCGCCCCAAGGCAGAGCGACGGGACGCGGGCGTCGCCTTTGCCATCCGGAACGACGTCGTGGGACGACAGCCCTGTATGCCGCAGGGCATCAATGACCGACTGACGAATCTGCGCCCGATACTTCGGGGAACCAACTTCGCCGCCATCATCAGCACCTACGCCCCACCAATGACAGACGGGGGGCGAAGGCTACATTTTACGAGGACCGATCTCATGAAATGTTGGCTGAAATTCTGAACTCTGTTTTCGATTAGGAAGGTTTACTTAGGTGGGGTTGAAACGTTCATTATTATGGGACATAGTCCTAATATATTTCGGACTCGGCAGGATGTCAGCTTTTGAATGCTCTACACTTTAGTCTTCTGTAGGGACCTAGCTGATTATTTGCGGGTTTCTTGGGCTGCCTGGATGCATCAAAGTCAACGGTATTCAATTTGAGAAGTCAGTTTGGCAAACACGTGATCTCGGCAACTCTTCATCAGGCCAAAACAGTTACGTAGAAGTTGACAATATGAGAAGTCCACAGTGTTTATAAGCCACTCAGGGGCTATTAACACTCATCGTTCCCACGCTACCCGCATGGAGGACGGCGTGTTATGGTCAGTGGGTGAAGAGAGTGAGGGGGAGGGTTGACAGACTGTGAGCGATGTTTGTAAGTCGGGTACGTTGAGCACACATCACTTTCATTAGGAGGTTGGGGCTGCGTGCAATGGCCATCTGGGGTCAGCATTGGCCACGGACGACAGAGCACCCGTGTCAACGTCTTCTGACAAAATAGCACCGGATTCATTAGCCGTATAGCCATGCCTCAGCTGTAGCTAGCATCTGTTGGCGTAGGCGCCTGGAAAAGCATTCTGGTGTGCGGTAGACAACCTGAAAGGCTTCTTTGGCACCGACTTGGTTATTTTTATCGACAAGATGTGCCATAATAGCACTCAAAATCAATCTGTTTTCACCTCTGCCTAGCCAGGCCGGTACGTGTTCACGTAGTCTCTTTCCCAGGCGCCTCGGTGTACGACCACTGTGTCCCGCTCCGCGGGACCAAGTGAATGAGTAAAACACGTCGACGTGGCCTGTAACGGTAATCAGTCTTTACCTCCCAAGCGTAGAAGGAGAGAGTTCGCGAAGCATACGAGTAAATTCGCCGCGGAAAAGCGTTAGTGATCGCTGCCTTCGGACGTCGTCTTACTAGGTTGGTTGGTGCGTTTCATTGAAAAGGTCGTCTTACAAATAAGTCTTTATTTTCTGCGGTTGTCATGGTAGGCTTTGCAGTGCGCTCCCCAATATTTCGGAGGGTAAATCTCTTTGGGTATTCGTTTCCGTGGAGTGTATCCCGCAGCTCGTGGAGTTTTGCTTCAACAGACTCAGGAGAGCAGACAAGCCGCAGTCTAGCTGCCGATTCCTGGACCAAATTGCGTTTTATATTTAAGGGATGAAAACTCGGAAAACCAATGTATTGTCCCGCCCAGGTTTTCTTTCGGAATACCCATCCTCTTGTCTATGCAGAAGAACATCCAGGAACGCGATTTCACTGTCTGCCTCAAACTCTACAGGGAACTTCAGAGAGGATTGTGCATCGTCAAATCTCTGGGTAAGATGTGTTTATGTAGCCATACCTGATGGACATAATACTGCTGGGTTAGGGTTGAGAGCCACGGTTAAGGGTTAGGGTTGGCGCTAGGGTTAGGACAACTATTTTTTCAACCATTCAAAGCACGTCGTTCTCGCGGCGGTTAAAGTGAACAAGAAAGTCACCCTGACAGGGCCACTGCGCGTGCACTCCCAGACATAATGAGAACGTAATCACAGCTACTGAAATCGGGCCAGTAGGTACAATTGTAGAATCCGTAGGCAGGGCTACGAACTACCATCATGCCCATCCGCGCATCCCCAATGGCTTTTCTTTTGCATACAGTTGCTTGACCTCCTCGTCTGTGCGTTCCCCGACTTCACCTGCAAAAAACCTTAGTAGCACCGGTCCCGTATTACAGGCGGTTGTTGTTTGTTTAGCTCAGGTGGGGCCACATAACAACCTCTGAACCAGGGCGTCTGTGTCGGTGGTAACATCCGTCAGGCAGAAAATATCGTCCACGTACCGACCGTAGAAGTCAAGGTCATTAATAGTACCCTGTAACTTTGTCCTCTCGACTTTGCCCGTGCAGACATTTACGAGAACGGACCAAGCGGTGAACCCATCGCTACGCCGTCTATTTGCCTGTATAGTTGACCATTGCTGAGAAGTGAACATTTTGTGTGCAGCGTGTCAGCAGTTCTTTAAAGTTTTCACTGCTATGCCTAACGGGTATTACTTGTCGCGGATAATCTCACAGAGGTAGTTTATCATTTCTACTACGGCTGCGTTAGTAAACAGTGATGCTACGTCTAGTGGGCGCATCCTCGGTCCGTCAACGTTAATCTTCTTGATAGCCTTGACAAACTCAAAGGAATCCTTCAAACATAGAGGGTACAAATGATTTTGCAGCGGTTTCAGTTTTTTCACTAGCCATTTTGCGATGGTGTGATAGGGCGAATTCCTCACACCCAAGATTGGACGTAGGGGTATAGCCCATGTTCGTGGATACTTAGCAGGCCGTGCACACTGGTCTCAATCGTTCATTTTCTTTATCAGATAAATGACCGTCTTTGTGGAGCACTTTGAGGACCGTCGTCAACTGGCCTTCGACGGCCTTGGCGCGGTCCTTGTCTCACTCGAACTAGGAGAATTTGGTACGATCCGACAAAATTGCCTATGGACTCGCTACGTAATCTTTTCTATCCATCAACACAACTCATGAACCCTTAACCGGCCTGATTAGCATAATATTTTCGCTTTTGCGAAGTTCCCCGAGGCTATCGAGACATTTGGAGATAAAAGTCCGTGCACATTTACAACAAGAAGTAGACCTAATGCATCTCTTATCTAGAAAAAAATAGGCACACATGACGTCAGCATCGGAAATTGGCGTCACACATGTGGGTGACTGACAAGTTCGCCTGACAATGGGAAGCCAGACGCGAAGGCCGTTTCCGGATTTTCTGCAGTCGTCAGCCAGTCATACCCAGATTCCAGGTCGCGAGCTGCAAATCTGAGCCCCAGTTCATTTGGTTTTCGAGATCAACATTCCTCCCGTCTAACAGAGAGCTCATATGCCAGCTGCGATCGGAAAGATGCCAGGACACGAAGAGTGAAGTCTTCTGCCTTGATCAGATTGCAGCACGGATTTGGAGCAATTCTACTCTGCTTAGAGACCGCATATGAGGGCCCATACTGACGAGCCACCAATGCTAATCAAATGTTGCCAGGGCAGACTGCAATGGTCATTGCTGACTTACTAGCGGATATCGGCCGAGAAGTAGACGCGATCGCTGGATCAAGAGCTTTATTCAATTTAGCAAAAGTAAGAGATCCGGGTCGATAATCTGAGGAAAAGGAAGTGTTCACCGGATCGAGGGACTTGTTTGGCTGACGTTTCGAAGAGCTTGGGCGGCTCTTCATTATCAAAGCGTCTAGTGCAAAAATCGATCAGAATTTTGAAAAGATAGCCGGCTTAGTTGGCCTTGAGCTGATGGATTTTTTTCTTCTTTCGCTACCCTGGTCTACTGGCCGTCGCTTATGAGTGTTGGTGGCCTCCTGTATTGGTGTTAGTTACGTTTGCGCCCCCCTTTGGGGTGAATTGGTCGACAGGCCGTGTCTCTGAGGCGGTTTTACGACTGTTAAAACCCGCCAGGGTAGGCATTGCCTATCGACCCCAGGCAGCAATTCGTCGCCGTTTGACGCAACCCAAAGACATACTGCCACCCACTGAGACCTCAGCAGTTGTCAATAAAATACGTTGTAACGATGGAGACTGCAACTACGTTGGGGAAACCAGTCGGAAATTGCAGACTCGCCTAGATGAGCACAAACTGGCAACTCGGAGACTAGACCCAAACTCACAGCTTGCGGCTCACATCGGGGAACCAGTCACAGTTTTCATTTTCAAGGAGCAGTCATCTTTTGCAGGGGCAACTCAAGGACGGAGCGCCTCACACTTAAAGCTTGTCACTCAGATGCCAACTCCATCAACGGGCATCTAGACCTTCCTTCGCACTACAAAGTCCTACGTCACTACATACGCCGTGACGAAGACAAGAAAGTCATACGGAGCCTAAGAATATCAATCAAACACGGCCTGTCGACCGATTCACCCAAAAGGGAGACGCAAACGCAACAAACCCCAGTTGAGGTGGCGACACACAATACAGGAGGCCACCAACACTCACAAGCGACGGCCAGCAGGCCAAGGCAGTGAAAGAAGAAAAAATCGATCAGCCCAAGGCCAACTAAGCCGGCTGTCTATTCAAAATTCTGATCGCTTTTTCCACTAGACGCTTTGATAATGGAGAGCCGCCCAAGCTGTTCGAAACGTCAGCCAAACAAGTCCCTCGATCCGGTGAGCACTTCCTTTTCCTCAGAGCTTTATTCACCTGATGCTTCAGAATCATGCTAGAACTCAACATCAGTGGCACTATCAGATACGATTAATTCACGCACAAGAATCTGCAGCATTTATAGGATGCAGTCGCTATGCTACCCCGCAACCTAGCAAAAGTGGCGGTTGCCCATGGTGCGATAATGGCCTGACAGCCAACATTCCACTGGTTAATCGAAGCGACTTCATCCCTCGTGTTGAATGTTGGCGTGATGATTACTCGACCATCTGGCTCACCGACATTAGGGTTGTAAACACTGTTCGCCTACGCACTCCGCGCGTGGCCAACTACTCTACCCAGGCTATGCTTCAGCACAGAACGTGCAGAGGCGAGGTCATTCCGCTTGTTAGTTGAATGTGGGTCAATGAACTCGCGGCTGACGAGGCTGCCACCTCTCTCGAAAATTTCGGCCTCGTCGAACTTGAATAAGTGGCCGGGTCCCGTCGACTGAGAGTGGGTGTCAGGCGAACGAAGCTCTTGTTCCAGCAACCGCGTCTACTCCTCCTCTACTGCTTCCTATGACCCGCATTTTCGCTTGTAACGTGACCCACTGCAAAGTGAGTATCAAGAAGAATGTTTCACGCACGCTTTCTACAAAGTAGGTTCAAGTTCCGCAAATATTCCCATGTTACACTTGAAAAGTCAATTTGGCAAACTCGTGTTTTCGGTAATTCTTCGTCAGGCCAGTACATGAAAAGGTACAAAATCAACAGTGTTTATAGGTGTCTCAAGGGCTATTAAGTAATTAACACTCATCTTCCCCACGCCGCCCGCATGACGAGATTGGCGGATCTTCGTCCTTAGAGCTAGGGGAGAGGGATAAGAGTCTTTGAGTGCTCAGCTATCACGAGAGCATTCCCCGCGGCGGATTTACGCGTATGCTTCACAAACTCTCCCCTCCTACGTTTGGGAGGTAAAGACAGACTACCGTTGGAGGCCACATCAGTGTGCATCTACTCATTCACTTGCTCCTGTGGAGCGGGATACATCGACCGTACAACGAGACGCCTGATAAAGAGGGTGCGTGAACATATGCCCGCCTGGCTAGACAGAAGTGAGACCCGATCGATTTCGAGCTCTATTCTCGCGCATCTAATGGGTACCGATCACCGAGTCGATGCCAAGGAAGCATTTCAGATTGTCTATCGGACATCAACAAGCTTCTCTAAAGGCCTACGCCAACGGATATTAGCAACGGCCGAGGCAGTGGCTATACGGCTAACGAATCCGGTGTTATGCTGTCAGAAAACCTTGACACGAGCGCTCTCTCTGCCGTGGCCAACGCTAACCTCAAGTGATGACGACATGCCGCCTCAAATCCCTTATTACAGTGATGAGTACTCTGTGTACTCAATCCAAGAACATCACTCAAAGACTCTCTTACTCACCTCCTCTAGCTCTAAGGACCAAAATCCGCCAACGTGATGTGGGCGGCGTGGGAAAGATGAGTGTTAATGATTTAATAGCCCTTGAGACACCTATAAACACTGTTAATTTTATATATTTTCATTCCTTCATGTAACGGTACTGGCCTGACGAAGAATTACCGAAAACACGTGTTTGCCAACTTCACTTTTTAAAGTAAGTTTAGATTTATAATCACATTTATGATCAATGAAAAAATAATCACGCCATTTACGTAGACGTTTTTGGAATCAGTGAAATTGTTGCAGGTCACCTGAAAGACGCACGCTTAAAAGGCAACACCCTGGCGTGCGTTAAATGCCCTGGGATTATAGTGCATACTGATATGTATTACAATCCTATCCGTCTGACCGAAATCGCGTTCCAGAATTTCGATTAAAATTTCGCGAGCTATCTCAGCTACTGTACGTTGATGTTACCAGACGCCTCGAAACGCACCCATGCTCGTTGCAAAGTCTCACGTCACCGGCGAGATGGATGGTTACGCTGACCTCAGTCTCGCAGCCGGGTATATTATGGTAATGGACTATGAACTTAACTGTCCAAAGGCCACTGACAGAGACGACGGCGTAGTTTATGACCATTTCGGGGATTCTTACCAAAAGTGACATCGGAAAAACCCCAGGATTTTGATCAATGTCCAGGGGTCTACCTCCAAGCCGCGAGGCCGTGTTTTCTCAGTTGAAATCAAACGGATTCAAGGTCAAAAAAGTGTCGATCAAAGCTCACACCTAGTGTGCCGTCTGTGTGCAAATACGAGTTCGCGTTAAAGTGTCTGACTAGCTGTTTATCGCATATTACCCTCTCTAATGCTGTTTATCAATTACCTCGCCTTTTTTAAAATTCAGAGTCGTTCATATGGCAACCTTGCGTTTCCTATATCTGCGAAAAGACCGTTTGAAGTTCAATAAGGTCTCGAGCCCTGGTGCTGCCAGCAACCACCACCTCCTGCACCACATTCACATTGTGCAAATCCGCATTCAGAACGGAATTATTCCAATAGGAGGAAAGCACTCATCAACTAGACTTTTCCCATGCTTTTACGCGTGAGGATTTCTGCTGGGATCGGACATTCGTGGAAAATCAGCGCGTTCCCCGCGAGAATAAAGCTGACATGCGACTGACGGGAAAACTCAAACAGCAATGGTTCCTCACAGTGTAATGGCATTCCCATGTGCATAAGATCCGAGTGCCGGCCTTCTGAATGAGGCCTGATAGACATGAAAAAGAAACCGGGCCGCGCGTTGCACGTGTAAGTGGCTCGTGTAATTTTGTCAGCCATTGCGCCAGCGGCCACCTCCGGTCGTCCTAGCAGTGGTCTGACATCGGAGCAAGAAAGGTGATGGAAGTGTACCGAGCCATGTCACTCTAAACAGCGGAAGAAGCGAGACGCCGGTCTTTCCTCTGCGCACAGGGCCGAATCGCATTCAACGCAATCAGTACGTATCAGTTGTCAGGGCTGGGAGCATGTGCCGTTATCGGCGGCGGAAAATCGATAAACCAAGGGGCCGACACCTGTGATTGGCTGAAATTGCCAATGCAATCACACGAGTCGTGTGGTGCGGTGTATGTCGATTGCAGGCTCGAGGGATAGGACGAGCACATAAAGTCCATTGCTATGGTATTTTGCTAGACCTGTTTGTGTCATAGTTGCCAGTGGCGGCGAGTCCTATCGGCTTTGATTGGTTGCGCTTGTCCGGCAAATTGAGTAAGCCGGCAAGCCTACGAGTCGAGATTTATGCAGTTAGTCCAGCAACTGTGTAGTGAAAGACCCCGCTTAGCTGTCAGTAGACTGTGGATCGTGCCATACGTGATTTATGGAAAAGGGAGTTTTATGGGTGGGGCAGCACGCTAGACAGTAAGCTGACAAAGTGAAGGAAAACACAAAAATTGCCTGAATTTATGCCGAAAGTCTTATCCTACGCTATTGTACGACAACAGAAATGAGAGTAGTAATCAAACAATAAACATAATTCACAAAATAACGGATTTTAAGTTAAGGTGTGAGGTCGTGGGAAGTAATCATTGTTGGCAGTGTAAATATGTCCAACAGCCTGCAAATATATGCTAAGATAAAACAAGATCCACAGTCTACTTACACATAAGTGGGGTCCTTCTCTATACCGTTGCCTTTACTCCAACTGAACAGAAACGATCCTAGCCTTAGCAAATCGTTCGTTCGATGTTCGCACTCCGGGATTAGCACACTAATTCTTCTTTGGGGGTCCCTAAACTTGGGAATTAGCTTCGGAAGCCAGTACGTTCACCCTGCTGATGTCCATGGGGCCTGAAGGGAAAAAAGTGACTGATCTTAAATGCTGCGACCAAAGTAATCTCAACAAGACTGTGACCCCGGGGGCTGAGAGAGCATTGGGAGTCTGCTTCGGTCCTAAATGGCCACGGTGTACCAACAAAGACCCTCGGTAAAGGCGAGCACTGGCGGTATCTAATCGGGGAAAGCCCGTATTCGGTTATCGAGGAACTCATTTGACACCAAAAATGCGCAAATTGATAAAAGGATGTTCATGTGGTATAAAATGCGTCTAAACGATGCTGTCATTATACATAGATACATAGAAAATGAGACATGTGGTGTGTTGCTGCTGGTGGCGGTGAGGATGATGATGATGATGATGCTGAGGATAAGGCCTGCTAATACAAACAAACCCCATGGCTGTCGACAGCACGTCACAGGAAGATTAGACAGCGGAGCACAACTGCGCAAATGAACGGAAACGAAAGGCAAAAGTAGTGCTCAAAATAAACAAAATTGCAAGGGCGGGGACAGGGGCAGCTTCATCACAATGGAACATAATTTGCACAAATGAACCGCGTCCGTTCCTTCTGTTATTCTCGGCGCGAACACCGCAAGTGCACACACGGACCCGCGCGATGCAATGATATCTTGATCAGAACGGGACTTGGAG
>CACRXP010001378.1:59401-84548 GCA_902702965.1 Spirometra erinaceieuropaei | reverse complement strand
TCCCACAACAAGCGAACTATGTATTGATCGCATGGGAACCAGTCCTTGGTCGGTTGGCTTCAAAATGACATCTCTGTCGTTTTTGTTTGTGTATCAACAACAGCTACCGGTCAGTGCAATAAAAAGCCCTACGCGCTTCTGCAAAATTTAGTTTAAAAAGTCCCCCGAGGTCATTTGTTGATTGCTGTCAGGAACTGAAATTGTTTATTTGGACCAGGCGACTCCACGACCACCTTATTGGACGCTTTGGGTTTGGATTTCGAAGCAACAATGGGAACAGAATGCGGGACTTCTTAAACCATAACCAAATGCTTTGCACCAAGATGCGCTTTCAGTACCGTCCCAAGCATTTGATGACCTGGAATTAAAACGACGGCAGCACAAGTCAGACCTGGTACATTCCAGTCGGTTAACGATTCCGTAGCCGAGTTCATGATAGTATATTGATGCGTGGTGTCGAAAGTGGCAATGTGCATGGGTAGTACCATGTTTTCGTCCGTACATTCCGGAAGATTCACCTCTCATCCTAACCCAATAATTTCAGGTGCAAAACGCCCTAGTGTTGCAAAACTATAACAATCAACACAGTCGAGATCCTGAGCACAAACAACAGGTCCGGCTTTGCGGCTCCTGTCGAAGGAAAAGATAGTAGCAAACGGCCATTCTTGAAGCCACGGGGTAGCTGCCAGAATCATTGGATTGACGCAGCGACGTGGCAGTGACTGAGTCGGCGGGAAAACTTAACAACAGGCTTGAGTCAGTTGTCGAAACGGTTATTCTTTCCGCAGATTGCGGTTAGAGGTGGCCGCTAAAAATAACGGGCTAAAGTAGTGACCTCATGAATCGGGTGTCAAACGTCGGCGACAATAGAAGACTACCAGATTATCGGTCCAGTTAATGGTAAGCCCTCTGTAGTGTTTGAGAAATGGATGGCGACCAAGGTCGTGCGTTGTGGTATGCACTTCGTGCACCTCAGCTTCGACGGCCCCTCTCCAGCCTATGCAATGTCACGTGGCTCCCCTTCTCAGGGTGCAATAGCCAACGAAACAGGGAGGCTGCAAGAAAGCAAGGCGCCCAGAGATTAGAATATTCTAGTTGAAATGTACAAGCCCTGTGTCAATCTGTCGTGCTGGCTTAATGAACTGATTAAGAAGGCGCAGAAGGGATGAACTAGTTCCCGATGACGGGACCTCGAGCATCCTTGTATCTGTCTTAGAGAAAAGAGGACAATGGCGGCATAAACCTCATCAAAGTTGCTACAAAGGTCTTCGTCGTTTTCACTCTCTAATGTCAATATGCGTGGCTCAAGCATGAGGGCAACGGAAGCCGGGTTCAAAGCTAGGCTTAAATGCGCCGACCAGATATTTACACTGAAGAGCGTTGATTGTCATGGCTGCAGGCGGCCGATGGCCATCTGCTTGGCTGAATTTACCGCGGCGTTTGATTCTCTCCATCGTTTCCCTGTGGTGGATAATTGAACTAGACGGTATACCGGCAAAAATTCTCGCCATGGTCAGGGCCCACTACCGCTCTATCACTGAGCAAGTTTTGGTCCACAATAATTTCGCCCGACCGTTCGACATTCGATCTGAGGTTTCATTCGGTTGCTCATTCTGCTCAAGTATATCATTTACTAGATTCTCAGAAGGGTCCTGCAAGGTTTTGACGTCGAATTTGCACCCGGGTGCCGGATGACTGATTTAGACTACGCTGGCGATATCGAGTTTTGACGGCCTACGAGGTGTGGTGTCACGGGTTTATGAAGTCGCTTATTTTATCGGTTTGTCCGAAAACGCAGTGAAGACCAAAGTACTTTCGATCTGCCTCCCCGACCAGAAGACAATCCATGGGATTAGTGGCTGTAAACTTGATGTAGACCGTTTAAAATACCTCCAGTCGAGGCTGCTGTCCAACGAAAGGAGCCAGGACGACATCGTCATCCAAATCCATGCTGCTCGCGAATTCCTCATGGTTCTTGGAAAGTGTCAGTGGACCCGGCGCGATAGCTTCACCGCCACGAAGCTCCGCGCGTACTAGCCATCCATACAGCCAGTCCTCCAGTATGACTGTTAACACCGGGCTCTGCGCGTGAAAGGTGAGCGAGAGTTGGGGGTGTTTGACCATCGTTGTCCAAGAACCATCATTAGAGTAAAGTGCACTGACGAATGAGACAGTCTGTCCTCCATGCGACTGCATCGTGAGGATATCTCAGGTCATTGAAGAAAGAGGACTGAGGTGGTTTAGGCACGTTCTTCGCCTACCTTATCTTAGCGTTCCTGCCTCGATCCGGCGCCGACACTCACCTGGAGGGGCCGAAGGAGGCCGGCCAAAACCTATCTCGACATAGTCCGTCCGGACATGGCAGTGGCTACTGGACCTTCGTCATTCGGTTCGTCGTAGAAAAGAGGATGGGTAAAGCTTTTCGGATCCACTTCCAGGGATCGCCACGCATATAGGGGTACATTTCGCGACCATATTGAGGTCGGTTAGATTAGGCATGACCGGAGGTGTACCGAGTGCAGGTAACAAAATCTAATAGAGGCTATTCTGAGGACTGGAAAGTTTACAGGTTAGAGACTATTATGCTGCACACCGGCTTCACTGCATTTTGAGCCTTCAACATTTGCTGTATTAGATCTTTCTAGGCCAATGCCTTTAACGCTAACGATAAAGTATCGTCCTCTTGTTGCGTAACCGACGCCAGACAAAGTGCGACACAAAGCAGACCATGAAACTGCCTGAAGATATGAAAAACGCCACAGGCAAACGTAAAGTGATCGACCTTGCTTCTTGTACTATGCGCTCAGTGTGTTACGTCCATGATCATAAATGATGACTGAGGTTTCGTGGACTGTATCAGAAGATAAAATTACCCGTCTTGTTTTTCAGGCCTGCCAGCACTAGCCATCCCAGCTGGTGAATTGTGCACTAGCACGCCATGGTTTGAATCACATCCCCACTTTGTGATTTTTCCCGTTCCTCATTCCCCTTACTATGGTAATTCCACTCATTTCCAAACTCGTTATTCAGTCGGATGACGAAATGCCACAATCGCGAGATTTCCACGATAAGAAAGCATCTGCTAGCCATTCAAAGCTACTAGGGTTTTATTGCACAGTGACGGATAGCTTACGCAGGTGATTCGTCGTTTCACTTGTGATTCGAAACGTGGGGCACAATTTTCGATAGCAAATACCCCTGGCATTCATCCTCGCCGTACAGTTATCTTGGCAAGAGAATTGTCTGACGCTTAAAATCTCACAAGCAGTAGTGATGGCAGGGTATGACTGGCTGACGACAGCTAATATGCCAGAAATGGCCATTCCAGTCTCCCTTGTATTTGTCGGTAATAATATTCTGCCTATATCATGCGGCGCGGTGCGGCTGCTGATTGGGATCGAGAGACTGCCCGTTAGGCACAACAGAACGAGCGAGTTCCGTAGAAACGATCGGTGAGCGCCCCTCTACCATTATGTGTTTATGAGTTTCCCGCAATCATTGGCTGTCATGTTTGCGTTAGCAACGGTCGCGCGCGCGCATGTTCGTCGCTATCATTGCGTGCGTACCGCGTGCTCCGTATGCTATCACGTGCTTTTTGGCTTTTTTATATCCTTATTTTTACTCATCCAACTTTTTGGGTACCTACATAGTACGTAAAGCAATACATCGGGCGTGGGTGCAGGAAAGTGCGTTCGTAGGGCTTAGGCCCGTATGGGTGCAATATTACTTTAAGAGCACGAACGAAATGCCTGTTTGCGACGCCTAAAGACCGCGCGCATTTATCGCCTTGACGGCTTGCCAGCGTCATGACGTCAAAATGCTATCAGGGCAGTTTCATAGGAACTGGCTCAAATGTTCAACAGCTGCCAAAAAAGTTTTTACATAAGCGATAGATGCGTCAAAAATTAATAAAATGTGTATTTGACAACTTGCTGTGTGAAAATTTGCTTACGGACTCACTTGAATACTGATATCCGAATCGACGACGAACGAGAGGCTCACCTAATAGATTTAAATAACCCTCCGCCTCCGTACTGTCGGCTGATAACTTAAACAAAAGAGCTTGAATGCCAACTTCTTGATCCCTTTGCAAAACTCGTTCTTCAAACAACCCTAAGCGTATGGACATGCTAGTGCATTATCTGTCTCCTATCTGAGACGTTTGTGTCATAAGCATTCAAGTTCAAAAAAATATTGTTTTCCTCATCAGTTTATCTGGACACAGCTCACGCTAACTTCTTTTTGAATTGCTGTGCACATTTTTCCGCTTCTCTCTTCTTTTAACTTCCTCCCTTTTCAGAATCTCGGGTTTCGCTATATTTTTCATACCATGTAATCGTCACTTTGTGCTCCGATAGTTAAGGAGTCTTGAAACCTTTTCAGGATTCTTTGGATACTACATGGATTATCGAGTTTTCTAGCTTATAAGTCACTGTCTCGCAAAAAATGTCCGATGGCCAGTTGTTGAAACACAATTTTTTCCATTTCCAAAGGGCAGTTTGGATGAGAACCTCAGGGACTTACCGCTCATTTTAGCGGTATTGTTCTGCCACGTGGGCACATGTTCAATTTTAAAGAGGTTGATTGTTGACGAGGATCCTCGGACGAGCACCGGTTGCCAGACAGACAGTTGAACATATCTTATATAACTCACCTTCCGAAGGATCACCTTTTGTATCACGATTCAACTTCAACTCAAAACGACAGCCATTCTCTGGCAGGTGTCATACATAATCAGTAGGTAATCGTTGGAACTCTGGCGAATTATTTCAGACAAGCTGAGTGTGCAGATTACTGTCCTTCATCTCTCCTTAATCCCATTCGCAAAATTTGAAACTCAGCTGCTGTTGGCTCTGTCACTATTTTTTCCAGTTGGAAAACTGTTCTTATTGTAAACCAGTGCACACATGTTTAGTCGCCCATGTGAAGAGCTCAAACGGACTTTTAAAATTACATGTAGGCAATCTCCGGTCCTTCGGTATGTGGCCTCAGTTTACTTTCCGGAGTATGGTTGTGCATGGGTCGATTTGCCTTTACCACATGTAGAATAGAATTGATTTATTCTAGCACCCCTCGAAGCTTCCAGTCTAAAGAAAAATTTAGGAAACTTCTTAAAATCATCCTCGTCACTTCTTTTGCAATTCCCTGCTTGCATAAGTCCATGTCCTGAGTGCTGGGTCGAATTGAAATTGACAGGGTCACTGTACCTTACGAACAATCATATACCTTTTATTCTTAGGAAAAGTGAGTCATAATACTGTGAGTTTTTGCAGTAAAGATAGCGTGGGTATTTGCTCTGCTTCTATCGCCCTAAAAACGATTACTAAATTACATTGTTCTACGTTACTGGTGCTCGGAAGGCTGTAATGAACTAAGCCATATGTCAAAACATTTGATTTTACGGTTTGGACGTAAGTAGACGTGATCAGCATTTGATGCTTCAATGGGTGACACGTTATATCCCAGCTCGCTGAGAGAAAACAACGCATGGCAGATGACTCTTATGATTGTGTAAACTGAGTACTATAAATACCGATCGTTCCGACGCTATCCGAAGTGCAGTAACTTACATAATCAATCACCAGTTGACCCTGAAAAATAAAATGTAGATTACCCGTCGGACTGGGCCACGCGCCTGTTCATCTCAGTTTGGGTCATCATTTGAAAAAAAGGGAATGGGATAGTAGATTCCGAGTTCGTTGGATTCAAACTTTCATTTAAGCAATACGGTCCGTTGTAAGTGCGAAAACCTGTTCAGAGACGTTGACGTGTCTGGCGTAGTTTTTTCGGTAATGATCGATTTTTTGGAAATAAAAGTTCATTAGCTTTTGGACGTCGTTATAAATAGTGAAAAGACATACTACTGACAGACGGTGAAATACATGCATATTATTGACTGTTTGACTGGAAAATGCTATTTTTAAGCTTCTCTTCTTCTCCACAGAGGCATGAGAATACCGGAGTTCTTCCGAACGTTCCCATTTTTTCTCGAACTTCGGTGGGGAAGTGCTACAAGCGGCTCTTATTCTCCGTCTTGCGGGGTCCGAAGTAGCTGCCGCGTTTTTGGAAGGTTCAAACTTGATGCACCTTGGTTCACCGTAGTATGCCTTTGTATGATGACCATGTCATTATAATTCTTAGTAGCTTTTCAGAGCTTAAGTTTCCACTGGACACAAGGCAAAAGATAATTAAGTTCAGTTTAGTTCACAATATTTAACGGTAACAGGCAGTGCATTCGTAGGTCCTACTGTGAACGGTACACGCAATAACCAACGTCAGACAAACACGTTACTGGTGTGTTGTCAGTAGCAATAAATAAATTGATTTATTAAGTATCCCTGGAGGTACTGTCATAGCATCTTGCAGGATGTCGTATCTTTCAGAGCACTGCTCCCTAATAGTCTTCCTAGCACGTTGAACGACCAGGTTTATCTTCCGAGACTTTTAAACTAGCGACATTAAAATTCACCTTTATAACATGTGTGTTCGACTTGGCCTGGAATACTGTTCATTTTTATTTAGCCTTATGCGTGCTGCTCAGCGGAAGAAAATAGAATCTGTCCAACATTTTTTTACCAAGAGAGTTTTAACCCCGGAACACCGACATCTGTCTTACAAAAACGTTGTCGGCTTACAGATCTTGATCCTTTATGATTTCGTAGATTACAAAGGGGACTATTTTTACTATTCGAGCATTTATATAATCGTACCTTTAACCCACTCACTACTTTAAGACATCTTGTTCACCTCCAACGTAACAGTCACCGTGAGGTCTTTTTATTTCTTCTTCTGGCACGTACCGTCAAAGGTCGTCGGTTCTTTGCTGTAAATGCAATTGCTATTTGGATTAAACTACGCAGGAATGTGAAAACTCTGCAAAATTATCCCTTGTTTAAGAGGACTCATACTGGGTTTTTTAAGTCGGAAAAAGTTCCGCAAATTTTGGGTTCTGAATCCATTGATCGACTGTACCGTAGTGATGGCGTTCGTGTTGTCTGAAACCTATGGCCGGTCTCACTAGGGAAAATTTCTTTAGTCAGCAGCGACATCTATTTTTCTGCGCTTCTGTTTGGACCAACCCCATGTTCATGAAAGAAATTGGCTCCTGATAAAATCCGAAAAAGTATTACCACTCCCTTTCTTGACTCTCGGCATTTTATGAGCAACGGTTTTTCTTTCTCCTGAACCCTCCAACCTATACAAAACCACCATCAACTTTATTTTTATTCATTTTTCGCAGGAGTTTTTTTAAACTGTTGGCCGGATTTGTGTCTAACACTTCCGTGACAATAGCTGAAAACTGGCATTAAATACTATTATTATTATTATTATTATTATTAAAAGTATAATACTTTAACACAGGCACTCTCAGTCGTGGGGGATAATGTTAAGTATGAAATATTATTTATCCACCTTAACGTCAGGCATGTCCAAAGTGCTGGTTTGGTAATATCACAGTTGCACTGCCCGGGGAGCCCGTGCCAGGTACCGAGATCAAATACAAGAACGAGTACCCATAGGCGTCCAGAAGTCTAGAGGGATCTTCGCGTAGGCCTGCTCGTTGTGGCCAAGGCAAGGAAGTGGTTGGAGTACGGGATCCGCCTCTGAATCCTCACAATCCGCTCGTTCTGTATAAGACCTCAGATCTGCCTGTACTCAAGAGGAAATAGGATATGCACATTAAGTCTGCATCTGTAGGATAAATTCTTAAGGCCCTTTGCGGTCTTATTTGCCCTCACTTGAACTCTTTTCCAGCAATGTATAATCATTTTCAGCCAGGGGCGCCAAGATTAGTTTCCATATTCTAGCTGCGAACGAATAAATGCCGCGTATACTTTCCCAAATAGCTCGCTATCTGTGTCTATGAAAGTTCTTTTAATGGCTGAAAGAACACCGGTTTTCTATTTTTGATGCCCTGACTCATTAGGAGCACGGCTTCAGAGAACACACAGTGGTGATTCCGGGGTCTTATTGTTCAGATACACCTGAAAGGCACCTTTTGTCGAGGAACTTTTGATACTCATCTCCACTTGCATTCTACTTCTTCGTTTTGGGTTGTAGTGCGGCACACTTCTCAAGGTACAACTTCCGCAGCCATTCACATAGACGGTTACGTCCTTCTTCCGGGATCCGTTCATCATTCTCGTCATTGATTGCCCGCCACACTTTGATGTCATCAGCAGACATGACTCCTTTGCAGTACAGTCCATTCATGCAGTCATTGACATCAATCAAAACAGTAGTGGACCGAGTACAGAGCCCTGAGGTACTCCACTCAGAACTGGCACTGGCGTTGATTTGGCGTCGCCAATGCACACAGATTGCGATTAGCCGGTGAAGAAGTCCTCTACCCAGTTCTTTGTAGATTTAGTCTCATCCGGAACTCTTTGACTCTGTCGAAAGGCATGTTGGGCACTATCAAAGAAATACCTTTCTTCGATGAACTTTATAATAGTTTTTTGACCACCCTTTCAATAATCTTCCAGCAAATGTATGTTGAGCTCGCCGGCGGATAATTGTTGGCACTTGTTCTGGACGCCTCTTTCCAATCAGGGAGGTATGTGTCTTGGTCAAAGGACGACTAGAAAATATACAAAAGCGGTCCGGCGAGTTCGCAAGCAAGCTACTTCCGAAATTTTGCCGTTATTTGGTCCGGACCTAGAGACTTATAATCTTTAGGCGCAAGAATTCCCTTCATCATATCTTCTGCGAGATCTGTTATTTCTATTATTGCATCATCTACTCCAGTAGGCAATTTAGCCTGGTCAAAGACCGTTTTATCTGTGAAAACAGGGAAAAAATACCGACTTAGGTGTTCTGCAGTACCGTCATTTTCGGTGATGTTCTCATTTTTGTTCTTTTTTCAACGTTGCCACTGTCTCTTTGTTTGTTAACTTCCTGTTGATTTAGATGGAAAGTACGTTTGGCTTATCAACAGTCCGTCCCATTATTCGCGTTTCATACTTCCTCCTCTCGTAGCCAGATGGGCTGGTCAGTTGACGTCGCGTTTGTGGATCATACTCTAATGCTTGAGCTCGTCGGTAGATGGATGTCTAAAGTCGGTCGAGTAACGCCTGGATAGACCATTCTTACTTATACGAGATTAATAACTACTAAACGAACTGTTGTCAAGCTCACGATATGGTGCCACAGAAACGCCCGCCCTCCGAGTTTATTTGAATTTAGTCGGTGGTATAGGGTAGAATCATTGTCGCGTAAGATTAAATTGCCAGCTGATAAAGTATTTTTTAAAATTTCGAGTGCACCAACCCGGAAGTTCTACTGTTTTTTGAGTCTTTGTATCTTGACTTTATTTCCTACTGTGTCACTTGGAAATCCCACCCGAATCCCCCCCAACAAAAGATACAGTAATTACTCCTATCATTTTGCGCCGGTAAAGCATATCTCATATTTGCTTTCAACAGCGGTCTGCAAACGTCTACATATCTGTACAGGGCTCTCTATTTGGCGGCCTTTCTCCAAGATCCCCTCCAACGTACGGACTGGCAAGATGGCTGTTTCGGCGCCTCAAATTTCTGACCGCTGATTCGGACACCACGGTCTGTTTGTCAACGCAATTCCTGGAGAAGCTTAAAGGAGTAAGTCTCTTGCCCAATGAGGTCATGGTATCTTTTGATGTCACGTCCCTCTTTACTTCTATCCCCCAGGATCTGGCAATCGAGACCGTCCAGCTACTCCTACGAAACAAATACGATGAAACGGAGAATCGTCTCGGACATGCCCAAGTCCTTCAGCTCCTAAAGTTCTGTCTCAGGACGTACTTCACGTTTGACGGAACAATCTACGAGCAAGTGAAGGGAACACCAATGGGCTCGCCGATTTCGGGATTCATCGCCGAGGCGATGCTACAGCGGTTGGAGTCTCTGGTCTTCCAACACCACAGACCGAAACTCTGGGCTCGGTATGTGGACGATACCTTCGTCGTCATCGAACAGGGATCAGGTGCTAACGTTCAAAGAACGTCTCAACAGCGTCTTCCCGGACATACAATTCACGATGGAGGAGGAAGAGAATAACCAGCTGGCATTCCTTGATGTCCTCGTCTGTCGCAAAGATTGTGGTGGGCTAAAGACCAAAGTGTTCAGAAAGCAACGAACACGACGCAAATTCTGAACTTCGACAGTAACCACCCAATCTGCCACAAACGCAGTTGCGTAAGAACGCTATTTCGGCGTGTTGAGACGCACTGCAGTGAACCGGAAGACAAGGTTGCCGAATCCCAATATCTTCGACGGGTTTTCCGAGAAAACGGTTACCCGCGCAACTTCGTCAACCAGTGCCTGCGCAAACAAGACGAGCGACAAAATCGCGCCGACCCCAAATTCTGGCGAGCGATCCCGTACATCAAGAACGTCTCCGAGGCCGTTAGCCGCCTTCTTGCACCACTTGGGGTTGGAGTTGCGCACAGACCGGAGGCCACCATGAGGCGTCAAGTGATGAGACCAAAAGACCCACTGCCATGGCAAGAAACATCTGGAGTCGTTTACCGGATCTGGTGCAGTTGCGGACAAAGCAACTACGTCGGAGAAACTGGAAGACTGCTCCGGACGCGAAACGCCGAACACGCGGCAGCTGTACGGAGAAATGACGCCAACTCTCAGGTCGCGGCCCATTCGACGAGACCCGGCCACACATTCAATTTCGATGAGGCCGAAATTCTCGCGAGAGGGGATAATCGCGTGAGCCGCGAGTTGCTTGAGTCATGGTTCACGGGACCTCAGTCTATCAACAAGTGCAACGACATCCCCACTCCATATTCTGTCCTGAGGCATAGACTGGCCAAAGCAATTTAACACTCGAGGAGCGCGCAGGCACGTGAGCCAGATGGCCGAGCAATCATCACGCCAGCATCCAACACGGGTGATGAGATGTCAGCAATTAACAACTTGCATGCCGGCCATCAAGCAATTAGCGCACCAGCGGGCAACAATCCTTGATGAAGGGAGCACGGTTAATTGCTGTAGGTATGCGGTAGCATGGCGACCGCATCCTATAAATACTGCGACTGCCTGTAAACTAGCCACCCTTTTCTGCAACTGTCTCTGATGATGGATTCAAGAGAGAATCCGAAACGTCTGGCGAATAAAGCCATTGTTCTAGCGATCGTTTCTTCTTCTGATCAACTAATTCCTGGAACTCGCATTTTCGCTTGTATCGGCAAAAACTTATCTGTAAGCGGGGCGTAGGGGTGTCAAGTTTTGGGTCCGCGTGACGGTCATAGTAGGCCGCTCACTTGCAGGTGTGTACTACGCCTAGCGTCCATTAACTGACATCCAACTCTCACATGTGGCTTCCCGAAGCATTGTGATTAAAATTAAAGATGCGTTGTGTACCTAATCGGAATTTCCTGACCGTATAGAGACCACCCAATTAAACTCCAGAGGTTTATGGGCAAATTTATGGGTTGGTTTCAGGAATGGTTCAAAACGAAGATACGCTGTTTGTCGGAGATTTCAACGCACCTGTGATCAGCTGGAACAACTTATCAGTAAACGGTTATTTTAATTCCTTCGATCCCAGCCTCTTAATACTGACAGCTAATCTGTTTTTCGCACAGAATATCATGTTCTCAACCGGAATCAGAGAGGCTCGAATGCAAACTGTCTGAACCTCCTCCTTACAAAGGACCCAATTAGTGTGGCAAAGCTTTCTGGCGAGAAAATGTTACTTCAGTGAGAGGTGAATTATCGTTACTAAACTGGCATGACTTTCCAACAGGACATTTATTTATCGAGTGGAACACTGCCATAGGAGTTATAAGCGACTATGTGTATCGTAATTGCACGACAAAAAAGTTCAAAAGAAAATCATCCTCTCAATTTAACACGGAAGAACGTTGGAGTAGGTACGTAGCAAAAAATAACCATCGCATTCGCGCAGTGTCGCCGAGAGCGAAACGGGATAGGGTCAAATGCTAGTAGGTCGCAGAAGGAGTATATATGTGCATATGTATTTGGGGGTGCGGGTATTTACAGTTGTGAGTCCGCATGACGGTCGTAGCAGGTCGCTCACTTGCTTGCAGGTGTAGGTTCACATAGCGTCCGTTTGCTGGCACCCAACTCCCACGTGTGGCTCCCAGAAGCTAGACTCTGCACAGCGGCCACACCCCGGCAACCACCTCGACTGGCGGGCTAAACCAGTTGGGGATATCTTTGTGCGCATCTCTGCACACGGTAACTCCGCTCTGCCCCCCCCCCCCATCGCTGGCCGGATAGATTACCGACTTGTAATCTCCGAGATGCTGCTCCATCTGTAACCCCGTAGGAGTCCACAAGCAGCCAGCAAGCTCCTGACTTAGTGGATGGAAGGCGGCCCATTTATACTCCTTCGTACCTATTCTCAGCCCTTCTCACCTGTCCCTCACTCACTCTGCCCTCTGCCCTGTCCTACCCTAACCGCAGGGTCGGAAATCCCACGGATAACTGAATAGCCACATATAAGACGAAGGTTCGTCCGCAACCCCGTTGGGAGCGACAAGGCAAGTGACCCCAAGGTAAGCTTATTGCCTGCATTGCCTGCATTGGCTGGCTTTGTCTGCTTGTCTGTGTTTGTCCCTGTTGTAAGCCAATTGCTGTTCTCTTGAACGCCAGTCTGTTGAAATTTCCTGTTCACCGTTTATATTTCAGCAATCAGTTCGCATAGAGAGAAACGGGAAAGCTCTGCTACCCGTCTCTTTACTCTTCCCTCATCCCCTTCCTCCTTAAAGTCCTGCGGCGATATCGTAGGCAGGCCCAGTCTAACTTGGGTCGTTCTCCCACTAAACAAAGTCTATGGCCCATAGTGGAGTTCCGCAATCGTCTGGGATGTCTTAGCAACCCTAGTAAGGTACAGCACTGCTCACCCACGCAAAGGGGAGAGGGATAGAAAAGGTGCCCTTCACAAATGTTGGGATCACGTACTCTACTCGCTGACCGTGGCTCGCAGACGCAAAACACAGAGTCGAAACAATCAAGCAAAAAACAGCGCTCTCTCTCTTCCTTATCCTCCTCCCCACCGCCCCACTCGCCATACTGGTAGGGTAAGTCCGATCACTCCAACAGCCTGGAATATTCCTTCCCTTTTAGACAATCTGAGGAACAACCGACCGGAACGGAGGACGGCGTTAGTGGCTCGGGAACCGGCGCGATACAAGGTGGACATCGCGGCATTCAGCAAGACTCGGTTCACAGAACAAGGCCAACTGGAGGAGGTGGGTCCCGGTTACACCTTCTGGAGCGGTCGCCCCAAGGCAGAGAGACGGGACGCAGATATCGCCTTCGCCATCCGGAATGACGTCATAGGACGACTGCTCTGTCTGCCGCAGGGCACTAACGACCGCCTGATGAACCTCTGCTTACTTCTTTAGGGAGGCATATTCGCCATCACCCTCAGTGTTTACGTCTCCTCCATTATGGCCAGCCCTGACACTGCAAAGAACAAATTCTATGAGGACCTGTACGCTCCCCTGGCGTCTGTGCTGGAGGCGGATAAATTGATTATGCTCAGTGACTTCAACGCCCGCGTTGACACAGGCCATGCTGCCTGGAGAGAAATACTAGGTCTCCATGGCACCCACGACAATGGCCTTCTTCTCCTACAAACTTGCGAAGAACACCGGCAAGGCGAGACCGGCGGGACGTTCTGGTGACAAAGGCGATCCCACGTGCCGACGAGTGGACTAACCATCGTTTCTTCATCTCCAAGATGAGGACTCGCCTACAGCTTCACAGGAGACCTCACTGTAAGCTGAATATTACTGTGCTGCGTTGGCCTGCCCACCATCTCCAATTCGGCAATGACCTAGCTCAAAAACTAGCCAGTCTTTCAGTCGCCGCCGTTGCCGCTGATGAGAACTCCTGCATGAAGAACCTATGGTGTTAACTGTGGGACACAGTCCAGCCGACGGCCCGGACTGTCCTCGTTCACCTACAACGCCAACACCAGCACTGGTTTGATGACAACGACGCCGCCATCAGCAACCTGCTTGCCAAGAAGAACCGGCTGCACAAAGCTTACGTCACTTGCCCCGCCGACGACAACAAAGCAACCCTCTACCATAGTCGTCGACTTGTGCAACAGCGTCTCCGCGAGATGCAGGACGCTTGGAAGGTTCGCAAGGCCGAGGAGATCTGAGATTACGCGAATCGCAACAAACTGGAGAGTTTTTTCTCCGCGATCAAGGCTGTCTACGGTCCCACAGCCAAAGCTTCTGCACCTTTTCTCAGCGCCGACGGCAGTACCCCCACTCACCGAGAAGGCACTAATTCGTAAGCGATAGGCCGAGTACTTCAGAAGCGTCCTCAACCGCCGCTCCACCATCTCCGACGCCGCAATCGCCCGTCTGCCGCAAGTGGAGACCAATGTCGATCCCGACTTCCCGCCCTCTCTCCACGAAACCATCAGGGCCGTGCAGGAGCTCTCCAGCGGAAAGCGCCCGGATCGGACGCAATTATTGCTGAGATCTAAAAGCAAGTTGTCCCACAGCACATGGATCATCTGACGGAGCTCCTCCAGAAGAGGTAACGTCAAGTACAATTCCCCCAGGATTTCAAGGACGCCACTGTCGTCCATCTCTATAAACGGAAAGGTAATCACCATCTCTGCGAAATCTATCGAGACATCTTACTGCTGAACATCGCTGGGAAGACGTTTGCTCGCATTCTCCTCAACCGTCTGAACCACCATCTGGAACAATGTCTCCTGCCGGAAAACCAGTGCGGATCCTGCAGTCATTGTGACGCACAATCGAGCAATATCTGAGACATTCGACTGTCATGCCTCTGTAGCCGTGGTACTCTAATCTACTTAATGTTTGAGAAACGGAGCAGGGACTGCTAGAAGTGCTTCGACAGAAGGTGAACCGGGGCTAACCAGTGATAACTTGGTTGAACAAATTGCGGAGTTGTTCTTCCTACTTAGTGACCCGCTGAGCCAGTGAACAATTTTTCGTAGTAATCAGTCAGTCAGTCAGTCAGTATATTTGGAGTAAACAACAGAAGCCATGAAAACTCCATTTGGAGGGTACAGGTATAAAGTAAAATAGTTAAATTGCAAAACTTTTGCTTGCAGTTTTAGTAGGGAGAATTCATAAATCTAATAATGTAACATAAAGGTGAAAGGGGTATTATATTCGCAAAATAATTGCGAAAAACTTTGTTCACCACATTCGGACTGTGAAAATTTCAATATGGGCTAAGTTTGACGCAAAAAATAGGATCTGTTGAAATCATGTTAGTAGTATATTTATAGTCATTTCATTAATCCGTTGGATCAGGCTTCGGCAGTTGGGGTCGCCTTTCAGCAGGTGAGTATCCAGTTGTCTCTTGAACACGTTCACGGTAGGGGAATTAACAACAAACTCCGGCAAAGAGTTCCATTGGCGAATGACCCTCTGTGAGAAAAAGGAGGAACGTTGATTTGTGTGGCACAGTTCCTTTTTAAGCTGGTAATCATGTCGTCTGAGATTGGATTTGGATGCCATTTCAAAAAACGTTTCCCAGTCAACATCCAGATTAAGTCCTTTTACCAACTGGAACGTTGCTATGAGGTCACCTCTGTCCTGCCTGTAGTGGAGGGGATAGAGGTTCAAGGCCGTCAGGCGCTGCTCGTACGTGAAGTTTTTGAGGCCATGAACAGCCTTCGTAGCACGCCGTTGTACACCTTCAAGGCTATCTATATCCTTCCGAAGCCACGGCCGCCAAGCCTGTACCGCATATTCCAGGTGCGGCCGCACAAATGTTCCGTATACTTTGCCAAAGACATCTTTATTCAATTGAATAAACGTTCTGCGTATCGCGCTCATAACGGACATTGCCCGCGCAGCGACTTTAGAACACTGCGTGGTGACGTTTAGATCGTCTTTAATGAATACACCGAGATCTTTTTGCACATCTACGGTTTTAAGTGGTTGATTGTCCAGGAGATACTGTCGTGGGGGTGCATTTGTTCTTCGCCTCGCTGATACTACGGGCATTACTGCACATTTTTTGACGTTGAATTTCATGCACCATTTCTCGCTCCATGCGTGCAAATTCGTTACGTCCTCTTGTAGCATCCTGACGTCATCTTCATCTTTTATCGCTCTCCAAAGTTTAAGGTCGTCTGCAAAGAGCGCTATGTCTGATTTCACTTCCCGTACCAGGTCATTTACATAGATAATGAATAGGAGCGGCCCAAGAACTGACCCCTGTGGGACTCCACTCGTAACAGGTGCCCATTCTGAGCAGTAGCCGCCCGCAGTGACTTTTTGTTGCCGTCCGTTTAGGAAATCTTGAATCCAGTTCAGAAGATTTCCTCTTATCCCTACTTCTGATAACTTTTGAATGAGGCGCTTATGTGGGACGCAATCGAACGCCTTGCTGAAGTCAAAGTAAATGACATCAACTGGATATCCTTTATCCATGGCCTTTGACCAATGTTCGAGTGACGAAAGCAGATTTGTGAGGCAGGACCTCTTTTCGCAGAAGCCATGTTGAACTGAGGCGATGTGACAGCGGAAAGTATCGAGTGATGTAATAGATTTTTAACTAGCCTTTCCATCAGTTTGCAGCAAATGCATGTCAAACTAACCGGCCGGTAGTTGGTGGGACATAGCCGTGATCCTCCTTTGTGGATATGTACGACGTTTGCCAACTTCCATGTGTCAGGTAGTTTGCCAGCTTCCAGCGATTTTTGGAAGATTATAGAAAGTGGCTCTGCTAATTCTTCAGCTAGCTGACGCAGGAGTACACCTGCGATCTCATCTGGTCCAGGTGACTTGGCAGGATCCAGCTTATTTAGCTCTGCTAAAACTAACTGCGGAGTAAAAAATACTGTGCATATAAGTGGCTGGTTGGCGGGCAGTGGAAGAGAACATGACTGGAGGGGTGGTTCCGTGGTGTAGACACTTTGGAAAAACTCGGAAAGAAGCTCGGCTTTTTGAAAGCCATCGCTCACAATTCGGTTATTTTTGTCCTTTAAGGTTGCCAGATGGTCCCGGTTTTTCGTATTGCTCCTGATATATGCATAGAACGCTTTAGGTTTTTGCTGCGCCTCTTCTAGGAGCTTAATTTCATAAGAAGCTCGTACTTCTCGGATGAGTCTTTTGCATACGTTTCGTTGTTGTCTGAATTCCTGAAGTTTTTCTGGGTTCTCCGTTTGTAAGAAGATTTTCCACAGCTTCCGTTTTTTTCGGATTTCCTTCTTAACCGCTGTTGTCAGCCATTTCGGCTTGTTTCCGGTTGGATGTTTCTTGAGGGGACAGTACCGTTCAATCAGGTCTCTCATAGTTGATTCGAAGGTTGTCCAGCATTCGTTGACGTCTCCTCGTAATGCTTCGGTCCATAGTGTGTGTCCAATCTCTGATTTCATTGCCTCAAAGTTACCCCGCCAGACATTTCTTAACGACTTTGAGCTTCGTTCGGGGACAGCTACGAGTGTCGACTCCCACATTAATGTCATGTTATCACAAAAACCTAGGGGCGGGCCTACATTTATTTCATCAACGCTTTCCTCGTTTTTAGTAAACACAAGGTCCAGGCAACTAGCTCTCTGACCTTCACGCATCCGAGTCACAGTTCGTACATGTTGAAACAGAAATTCATCAAATGTCATGTCTAATAGCATTTGGTCGAATCCTTGTCTGTGGCCCTTAACTGTCATAAGGTCCCAATTAATCCGCGGAGCATTAAATCTCCTACAATAATAATGTTTTGCTTTCGACTGTCCTCGCGGAGTCGAGTGATTAACGCTTGATCTTCGTCGGCAGGTTGATTTGGAGGTCTATATACAACGGTGATGGTAACGTTTTCGGCTTTGGGAACCAGCAAATGACACTGCAGCAGCTCCAGATCATGCTCATTTACACATTCTTCAACAGGGTTATATTCGACCGCATTGCTGATATACAGGGCAACTCCGCCACCTCGCCTTTTGGTTCGGTCTCGTCTTAACACTTGATAACCATCTAACTGTATTTGGGGGTCTGTGACATCTGGGGTGAGCCACGTTTCAGTTAATGCAATAACATCAGGACATAGTTCGGCCACAATTATTTTAAGTTCATCGAGTTTGTTCAAGAGGCTTTGTTGTTGTGTCGAATTAGTTGCTCGGCCGTGTGGCCTTCGTTAGTATGACAGGCGTCCTCCACAGGAGGGGTCTTTGTCGTCGAACAATCACTCCGTTCATTATTACTAGTCCTTTCTCTCCTTGTTCTTTCAAGGTCGCCAGCTCCGCCTTCAGCGCCCTCAATTTCATTCTCTCTTGTACTGAGTAATCCGGTTGAAAAAAAAGACCTTTATGGCCAGGGATCCCCCCTACTCTTCGTTCAAGTAGAAGATCCCTCTGGAGTTTACTTTCTAAAACTATCTTTAAAGGCCTTGGTTTCAGCCCTTGAGAGCTCGCGCTATCTTTACTGTTTAGTCGGAAAAGTTTCAGAATCTTAGTGGCTTCATCTTCTTTTATTATGCTATCCAGACACCCTTGCAAGGTCATGATATCATCATTTATCCTACATCTAGGGTTATCGTTCGTTGATTCACGAAGTCCATGGACGACTATGCATTGTGATCTGTCCACAGCACCTCCATTCGACGAATTTTGTTGAATAATTGGTCTGACCGATGATGATGAGGCTTCCCCATGTTGGGCTTCGACGCTAGTTGCAGGAATATTCGTGAGAGTATGTACTTTCACTCCCACTCTGGGTTCATTTTTATTCGGTCCTGTGTTGGTCGACGCTCCCCTCACACTAGGCTCAGGAGGTGCGCATACTGTCTGGGGACTGGTTTCCTCTTTCGTCGGTCCATCTTTATCATTTTCCTCCTCGGCCCTTGGTTTCTTTTCTGGCGAGTCTGACACCTTCGCCTTCGGATTTTTGCAACCTTTCTCCATAGTCTTTCCTGTCGCCTTTTTCTCATTCTTTACTGATTTTGAAGGTTTCACGTCACCACTGATAACTGGAGTCTGATACTGCTTATACTGGGTGTCTCGCGCTCTACTCCTCGTTACCCTGTGCGTAGATGCTGCCAACTGATCCTCTGTCATGAAAGTCTGCTGGATAAAATTCTTCATGTTTTTAACTTCTTCCTCTAGTTGATTTAACTTTGAGGCTAACGTTTGACAACCGCTGCAAGAGGTTTCCACATGCGTCGGTCGTAACCAATTTGTAAGGCTTTTAGAGCGACCGCCCAGGCGTGCGGCGATAGCGCAGTGGTCTGCGTCACAGTCTTCAGCTCGAGTGGTCCCGGGTTCGACGGAAAGTCTCTGGCCTCGTTCTGGTCGTTGAGAGTCACCGTATAAGATGAATATCTTCGTCTTAAAGAGGTTCGTCGAGTAAATACAGGAAGCAGCTGTTTAGTTCTAGGACTTTATCGAGTACGTTCGAAATATGATGCATTCAACGAATAATATTAGAAGAGTAACTCAGCCTAAGCGGGAGTTGTTCCAGATGTTTCGATGGAAAGATAATCCGAGTTTCTTGGCTCACAAACAGCAGAAATGAGGAATGTCTGAAGTCCGCGTCCTGCGAATCAGCCTTTGTCGCCAAGAATCGATTGAACAATCGCTGACATTTCCTTAAACGAAGCTAAAAGAAGTAGAAAGACCGTTATGAAGCGTCTAGGGACGAAAGTAAGTTATTTTTTTACATCTAAACCGGTTTCAACCGACCCCCACCGGCAGCGCCATCTGCCAGTTCACTTTTATAACTTCCAGAACCACCTTCGTGGGCTTAAAGAATGCCTTTGATACGGCGAATCTCGGAGGACTGTGAAAAAAACAGTCAGAAATCCGGCTGTCCTGAACGATTCACGCCCCACGGCAGGATGATGGCGCGCGTCACGGACAACGGTGCAATCTCCGAGACATTTTCAGTGACCAACGGAGTGAAGCAAGGCTGCGCCCCCGGGCTTACCCTATTCGTTATCATGTTCTCTGCCTTGCTGATGGAGGCATGCCGTGACGATCGGCATCGCCTACAAGACGGACGGCTAAATCTTTAACCACCGACGAATGCACTTTCAGTCGCCTGTACCCACAAAGACCGCCCATGAACTTCTCTTCGCCGACGACTGTGTCCTCAGCGCTATCTCGGAAGGCGACATACAAAGGAGCATTAACTTCTTTCCGGCCGCCTATGTCAACTTTGGCCTGGTTATAAATTCGAGAAAACGGTGGATATGCATAAACTACCACCTGACGCTACCTACGTCGCACCCCAAATCAACGTGGGCGGCGCCCAACCGCAAGCCGTGGGCAATTTTACCTACCAGCGCAGCACTCTCTCCACCAGCACCAAAATCGATGATGAATTGACCCGCCGCCTTCCCAAAGCCAGCCAAGCCTTTGGCCGTCTGCGAAACACAGTTTGGAGTCGACAAGGTCTCCACATCAACACGAAACTGGAGATGTACAAAGTGGTCACCCTGCCGAAGCTTCTGTGCGGAGCGGAGACCTGGACGGTTTACAAAAAACAGACTCAGAGGTCCAGTCACTTCCACCTCAGCTGTCTCCGACGGATGATGAAGCTGAGGTGGCAGAACCGGATCCCTGACACGGCTGTACTTGAGCGAACGGGAATCCTCAACATATACGCCATGGTAAGACAACTGCAACTGCGTTGGAGCGGCCTGCTTGTTCGAATGGACGACGAGCGGATACCAAACGAGTCTTCCACGAAGATGTTGTAACAAGTTCCTGCGGACAAGGAGGTCAAATGCAGCGCTACAAGGAGGCCCTGAAGATATCCTTGAGGCGCCCACGCATCGGCCCGAGAGACTGGAAGACCTCGCCCCAGACCGACAACCTAGCGGAGGACAGTGAAGACAGGCGCAGGGCTCTACTAAGCCAACCGCATCACCGCCGCCAAAGCCAAACACAAAGCTCGGATATCTCAACTGCTCCCGCCTCGCAACGCAAACAATCCACCGTCCCCGACTTGCCTACTATGCCGGAGGACGTTCCATGCACTGATCGGTCTTATTGGACGACTTCGTACCAACTGCAGCACCCGGACGACCCCACCCGATGTCCCCCGTCCGCACCTCCCTTGTCCCCCACGTCGACAATCAACAGTGACCGCCCATCTGAACCCCCAGTGCCATCCTCCTCCGTCGCCAAAACATCCACTGCGACGGCTTCGGCACCCACCGCCACTGCACCGTCAAATGCCAACCTCACTACCGCTACTATCAGCGATGTGGACTCGGTTCATACCTGTCCTCATTGCGATCGTACCTTCAGCTCACACATCGGTCTGGTCGGTCATTTGCGAATACATCGCACAGCGACTGGCGAACCGGTGCCTGGAGCACCACTATCCACCAGACGCATCCGCCTCAACTGCCCTCACTGCGCCCGTACATTCACCCGTCGCATGGGCCTATAAGGCCACATGCGCATTTACGAAAACCTGTGGTGCACAACCGCCGGCTAAACCACATCGTCACATTTTCCTCCAGGTACATCAGGCAACATCGTTATCCGCCACAAACAGCCATTTGCCACCTCTCACGCAAGTGGGAGTGTGTGTCTTGGCTCCGTCTCCAGACGGCTCATCTGCTGCATGTGCCTGGATGCATCTAGGAGTCGAAGCACTGATGGTTATTTGCAACCCGTTGTTAAGGCTAAACAGCTTAATCCGTCCGCTGTATATAATTGCAATGATGCCGTGCTGAAAATATAAATCGATTCTCTTCATTCTTGGGAGCTTATTCGACAGTAGCATTTCTGATATTCCCTCTCACGAATGTGAACGTATTGACTCGTTCGTCCAATTAAATGTAAGTGAGGCTTTTTCTTAGAAAAGAAAACAGTTTCCGTTTAAAAATTGTGATGTTATTGTCGATGTCATGTACCCATGCGTCTCTAACTACGGAATAGCAAACCCAAAACATCTCTCCGCAGGTAAGAAAATCCGCTCATCCTAGTTTTGGTTTTCTCTGACAATCGATTCGCTCTTCGCCCACCATGATCGCACTTCTTGTTATTTGGAAAAAGTAAAGTTTTTCCTTGGTTAAGATCTTATACTGATGGAGCATGAAATCGGGTCTCTCCTCCCAAGCAGACCATCGGCATCTCAACCTAATGCTCATAAGTACGGTCATAGGACTGAAAACCTAAAAAACTAGTTAGTTGTACACCTCAGAAGCCCGCTTCAAGAATCCTCTACGCTTCTCATCTTCCAACTAATTTATTAAGGCCTTCTGCCTCGAGAAAAGTAAGCGCTACCGCAGTTGTTTTAATCCTTTTTCAGTCTCACTGTAATGTGCATGATTCCATCCAGAAGCGCAGACCAACAAATGCATCACAGAGTAGTTCTCCTTGAATTTCTGCTAAATCTTTCGAGCCATATAGTAGAAGGATCGGGTTTTGAAGACAACATCTGCCCTCACCCCAAACGAAAGGCAGCTTACTGCCAGTTAGTGGACCGTTACCACCTTTTCGATCCCTTCAGTCTTTGCAGTCCATCTAATCTTTGAGCGCCGCAGGCCATAGTATACATAGAATGCCTTGCTTGACAAGCACGGTATCAATCAAGGGCCTCTTATTTCAACTACTAACAGTCCTGACGTGATTCTTCTAAACTCTGACCTTGGTTACAGTTCAGACCTCTCGTAACTTAGTGCCAATAGTTCTGACGTGAATATCCCTAACCTCCGTCCGAGTTCAGGCATCCCCCCAGTTAATTCCTATGGCCACCTGTCCGTCCCCTCTATCTTCCTTCCAGGCTGTCCTCCTTCCCCGTTGACCACCAGCAAACTTCTTCTTATTCAAACTCTCCTGCCACCTTGGATATCAGAAAACTGCAAACCCAAATACTTAAGATCTTCCTATCAGCCACCCTCCATATGCCAGTATTTCTGGAAATGTAGGAACCTTTTTTACAGACAATACTTGCCTGCAGCCTAGTTATTCACTGCTAAGTTATTTTTCTAAATAACGTTAACCACAGGCCCGACACTCAAACGATGCTAAACGCCATACTACTAAATCCTAGGTCCAGTATAAATAGGATGACCCAACTTAGATCTGTTGCTTCCCAACTGACGCCTGATATTATACGAGTGCCTGCAGCTTGGACTCACCCCCTAATTCCCGACTCTTCCCTTGACATAGATAATTTCGACTTCTACCGTCAAGATCGCATTTCCAGGCTTAGTGGTTGTCTTCTCTATAGAAGAGCTTTCTTAAAGCATTTCCCTTATGGTCTTAATACCCCGTCATTCTCCGGAAATTACTGCTTCGACTCTATCGTTCTCCCGTCCTAAAGAGAGGCTAATCTTTGATACATTTACAATCTCCCTAATTCATTATCACCTGATGATGGTGATGATGACGAAGATGCTTGTGGAATCTTTAAATTAGTTCCTGAGTCTGCTTTCGACGTTAAAATAACCGCCAGGCGGACATTGTCGTCTGTTACGGTTAAACTGTCAAATCTCGTGAACAGATTTATGGAACTATAGACCGGCATACCAACGAGGTGGATTAAGACTTCCTTCCTAGTTCCAGAAACCACAGCAAACAATCAACCCAACAAGCCGACCTGTTAGGAGAGACGCCATCCATCCGTTGTTTGGACATCAGGAAAGCTATGGTCGGCATGCGCTCGCAGGACTTGTCAACGGCCGAATAAGATGAGACGAGAAATTTTCCGCTCATAAGTAACAAGACGGGTATCCTCAAAAGCACTGCAACCCAGCACTAGCCTGTAGAAAGAGAGGAAATGCTGCCAGCCCCACCCATGAGGCTGCCCGGTATTTCGGATAGTGGTCGTTCAATTCGTGACCGCGCCTCGTTAAGGGGACTGTCAACCAGATCGCGAAAAGATGCTTCTCCACAGACAGTATACTGTTGCTGCTGCAAAAAGCAGCCAAAGTGTGCTGGAGAGAGTCAAGGTATTAAAATGTACATGTGTTGGCGCCAGTGAGGGGGTAAAACACAAGCTGTTATTAGTAGTGTTGGGCAGGTGTCCAAATCGTGGTGAGTCTGCGATTGTAAATATTATCACCAGCGTGATTAGCATTATCAACAGTAAAAAGTCAACAGTATCATCACAGCGGAAGCAGAGAGGGGGGGGGCGGAGAGAATAGAAGAGGAAAGGACCACTTGACTAGAATCTGGGCAAATAAAATGGACGCCACGAGGTGTGGGCGGTCAAGACGTCATGCAAAATCCCCGAATGGATAGCTGGGGCAATGAGGGCGGATGGCCCAGGAGCAGCAGACAAGAAACTTCAGTCTACACCTCCGCGATCCTGATCTAAAAAGGCAACGAATGAGAGCTTTATCGGCAGAAAAAAAGACGGGTAAAGATAAGGTTTTAGAAACAGGCTGTCGTCAGCTAGCAAACAATAGGCAGGACAGTGGCACAACTAGAAGGCCCGTCTAACCTCGGGATCCGCCACGCTACCATTGGTGGAGTGAGCAGACCAATCCGTTGACTGGGTCAATACCACAGCGGGGACGCTTGGGACTAGGACGTGAGAGGCAGAGGAGACATTGGGGTCGACTGTCGTTCCCGCGTCTTCAGCGCCTTCATCCGTGGCAGGAACCACGGGCTGAGCAGTCAAATGACCGTTAGGAGTGCCCTGGTGTTGTTGTTGCTGCTGCTGGGATCGCCGATGAGAGCTCCGTTGCTGCCGCTGCTGTTGGTGTCCACGTGAGGAACTGTGCTCATCATGCCGCGAATGTGAACGTCGACCAGAGACGCTGCGAGTTGAGGACTGTAAAGTGGACCGCCCTTTCGAATGACTTGTTCCAGATGAGGGCGCAGCAGTGACACCTAGAAAAGGAAGAGCGCGGTTATTTCGCGTGAACCTCACTGCAATTCAAGAGCAACATTAACTATTAAGAAATGAGGTAACAAAAAGGCGGTACTTGTCCTGGATGCGGGCACTGAACCAGATGACGAGGAGGGGTGACGCTTCACGTCGGATGGGCAGGTAGATGCGGTAGTTATGCCGAGTGAGGTCATAAGCACCTCGTCTTCGGCCGAGAGTGCTGGCGCCTCAGCAGACGATTTGCGACCTTTAAAAAGACACCACGTAATTCGGTTAACATTTTCACGTTTGCGGGACCCAGTATGCAAAGGCTAGTTGGATTACAAATGAGGTTGAAAATTCGAGTTGCAGACAGTGGATGGCCGGCAGAAAATTTCATAGAACAAA
>CACRXP010001378.1:21090-33417 GCA_902702965.1 Spirometra erinaceieuropaei | reverse complement strand
CCTGGCCCGCAACAACCATTTAACCAGGATTTTAACTGATAACAATAGCAACAGAAAAACGAAGATGATTGGACAAACATGCACGTGACCTGTTTACACAGCAAGAGCGCAAGCGCATCTACTGGCTGGGAAATCAGGTGACGGAGAACTGCCAGCCAACAGCAGGCTGCGAGGGCCACGGTTTGCTGATCATGGTATAGCAGACGTTCGCAATACGTGAGACCCGAAACACACCCGCCAGTTCAACCGTCGCTTCCGATTATATCGTCCGTATGCTCCACAGCAAGGTGCAGCAGGCACGATGACTAGCGCGTGAATTAGTTTACAGTGAATTTAGTCTTGCACAGCACCTACCGCACTCCTCCCCTCCCTTACCTGGATCCGGTGTCGAGACAAAGTCAAGGACGGAGGAGGGGGAGGACTCAGGTGGATGGCACGGTCGAGCCCACACCTTGGCGTTCCCCTCCATACCACCTGGTCCACACAGAAAATGACCAGGACTTTGACCAACAGCAAAAGCGTGACTAGCAGGGCCGGAGCTGCACCTGGACGCGCCATCATACCTGGCTCGGATCCCGCGGACTGGGAGTGTCATAAAGGCCACATTAAGAAGGCGTCATTGCAGCCTGACTCTTAGAACAACTGCCGGTCGCTCCACAAAAACACGCAACACTGGGCCGAATGCGTGGTCCAAGTTATCCCGTTAGTTGGCAGCCTTCTAAGCCATGGCTTTTAGCGCGCTGTGATAGCTTCAAGCGCGTCAGATTGTATATAGTGAGGAGAATGCGCTGAGTCGTCGACCTCACTCTTCCTTCCCATTCCCATGCCCTAGCCACTGTCCGAGCCGGTCGGCTGACATGTACGGAGGGTGGGCGCGGTGGCTGAAATACGTAATGGCCTTGTCTTCACGCGCTAAATGCACGACCTGCCCCCCAAACACAAGCAGCAGGATTTCACACAACGGGAGTTGCGCGGTGTGAGAATATCGTAGGTCAGGCTAAGAATGAGCCGCTTCAGCGTGGTAATCAGCACACCAGTCTGCCAGTCCACACATGCATGCAATCAACTGGGCATACTGCGTGGACTGAGTTGGGGCGTCAGTCAGCAGCCTACAAAGCCACGCTGCTCGATGCACCGTAATAGTCACGGACACGAATCAGACATGCAACAGAGCAGCCGCATGGAGGCGAAGCCGGGACGCACACTTCCCACTTGCGCGTGGGAGGTGGCAAGTGGATGCTTGTGGTGGATGATGATGATGTTGCGTGATGTAGGTGGAGGAAGATGTGATGGTGTGGTCTAACCGGCAGTTGTCTATCGCAGGTATTCGTGAATGCGCATGTGGTCTGATAGGCCCATGCAGTGGGTGAATGTGCAGGTGCAGTGAAGGCAGTTGAGGCGGATGCGTCTGGTGTATTTTGGTGCTTCAGGCACTGGTTTGTCAGTCACTGTGCGATGGATTCGCAAGTGACCGACCAGGCCGAGGTGTGAGGTGAATTTACGGGGACAATGGTGACAGGAAGAGTCGGCGGTGTCAGTGTCGGTTTCAGAGATGGTGGCATTGGTGGAGCTGCTGATGGTGGACGCGCTGGGCGGCGAGGTGTGGGTTGAGCTAGGCATGGTGGATGTGCTGAGTGTGATGAAGCTGATGGTGATCAGCGTGCTGGGCGGCGGGGTGTATGTTGAGTTAGGCGTAGGGGATGTGCAAGATGTGTTATGTGTGCCGAGACAGCTGTCTATTACGCTCCCGTGGGTACGCATGAGACCGGATAAACCCATGCAGTAAGTGAATGTGCGTGGGAACTGTGGACGGTGGAGTTGAATGCGGCGAGTGTAGGTTGGTGCTCCAGGCACTGCTTTGCCAGTCTCTGTGTGATGGATTCGCAAATGACCAACCAGGCCGATGTGTGAGGTGAAGGTGCGGTCGCAATGAGGACGGGTATACATCGAGTCCACATCGCTGGCGTCGACGGTTGGGAGGTTAATGTTAGTTGGTGTACAGGAGCTGCCGTAGCGGATGTTGAGTCAATGGACGAGGAGGATGGATGTGGTGGTTCAGCAGGATGATCGGAATTAGTTGGCGACTTAGAGGACGAGGAAGAGGTAGACGGAGGGACGACGGTTGGTGTATTTTGAGTGCTGCAGTTGGTCCGAAGGTATCCAACATGCCTAATTGACGCCCGGAATGTCCGTTGACATCGTGGACACGTTGGATGAGTTTGGGCGTTGGCGCTGTGAGTCGAGGACGGAGGCTTCAGTTGAGATTTACGTGTCTCGTGTTTGGCTTTGGCGGCGGTAATGCGGTTGGATTCGAAGACTGCTGCGCCCCTCGTCAGTGTTTTCCTCCTCGTAGGTCGGTTCCAGGCCTGGTTGATCTGCAGGCGCTTCAGGGAGATTTTCAGGGTATCTTTGTAGTCTCGGACTTGACCTTCTTGTCGGCGTGAACTCATCGCGACGTCTCTACGGAGATGTCATTCAAGTAGCCGCTCGTCGTCCATCTGCAGGAGCTGACCGCTCCAGCGCAATTATAGTTGTCTCAGCATGGCGTAGATGCCGAGGTTTCCCGTCCGCTCCAGTACGCCAGTGTCGGGGATTTCGTTCGGCTACCTCAACTTCAGTATCCGTCGAGGATAGCTGAGGCGGAATTGCTTGAGTTCCCGCGCCTGCTTCTTGTAGACTGTCCAGGTCTCCGCTACTTTCGTCACCGTCGGCAGGATGACGGCCTTGTACATCTCCAGCTTCGTGGTGAGATGAAGACCGTAATGGTTCCAGACGGTGTGCTGCAGACGGCTGACGGCTTGGCTGGATTTGGAATTGCGGCGAGGAACTTCATCGTCGATTTTGGTGCTGCGGAAGAGGGTGCTGCCCAGGTAGGTGAAGTTGTCCACCACTTGCAGTTAGGTTTCGTTCACGCTGATCTGCGGCGCATTGTGGGGAAGGACTGCGTTCGGTGGCGTTGATGCATGACAACCGTCTTCTCCGTGTTGATGATCAGACCGGCGGAGAAGAGATCCATGCTCCTTTGCATGTCCCCTTCAGAGGTGGTGTTGAGAGCACAGTCGTCAGCGGAGAGATGTTCATGGACGGCAGCTGTGTATACAAGCGGATGAAAGTGCATTCGGCGCTGATTAAGGAGGTGGCCGCCCGTCCTGTAGACGATGCGGATCCCTTGGCGTTCGTTACGGTAGTGGTCCATCACCATGGCAGAGAACATAAGACTGAAGAGGGTGGGCGCCAGGACGCCGCCCTGCTTCACTCCGTTAGTCACTGCGAATGCCTCTGAGACAGCTCCGTTGTCCGTGACTCGCGCCATCATGCCATCGTAGAGCGGACGCCCCATCTGAGTAAATCGTTTGGATAGCCGAGTTTCTGCATGGTTTTCCACAGTCCTTCACGATTCACTGTTTCGAAGACTTTCGTCAGGGCCACGAAAGCAGAGTACAGGTGGGTCCGCATCTCCTAACACTTCTCTTGCAGTTGGCGGGCGGAGAAGATCATGCTTGTGTTGCCGCGATGACGGCAGATGCCGTACTGGCTTCCCGGCAGGAGTCCTTCTTCCAGATGGTTATTCAGGCGGTTGAGGAGCATGGAGATGTTTCGGTGGTTGTTGCGGAGTTGGCGGTTTCCTTTTCGTCTGTATAGATGCACGAATGTGGCGTCCTTGAAATCCTTGAAATCTCCTTGGCGCCACCTCTCCTGGAAGACGCCTCACACACATACACACAAATACCAAGCCGAGGCACTGTTTTGTCAGCATTTACTATTTGCCACACATGAGTTTTGCGCACATTCGTCCAAGGGCCTACTTATCCTCCTGAACGTTTGACTCGGGCTTGCCACACTGTCGCACAATGGTGCAGGGAAAATGCTGTATGGACTCTGCAAACCGTCACAACGAGGTACAGATTGTGATTTGGGAAGTTTCCAAACTGACATGCTTCTTTAGTTCTCTAGAAGTTCAGCCTCGGGCTTCAGCGACTTTTTCTGAATGTCTTTATGGTGGCTATATTTTGTGTTAGATACAAGTCGCATTCCGTCGGAGTCTAGTTTGGGGCAGAATTCATGCTGTGCGCGTAGCTGTAAATTCAAACTAGCCATTCACTGCACTCAAGCCCCTTTGCAATAGTTTTGCCGTTGTCTTGCTTATGAAGCAGGATGGATTTGGCAGCGGTAGAGCCTGCGCAGTTTCTACAATTTATCCTCAAGTCAACGATGCACCCTCGGGCCAGTGTTTGTTCCCATAGCTTTGGGAAGTACGGACCGTCAGCTATTAGGAAGGACATCTGCAAATTCTGTTACACTTCTTGCTGAGGTGGGTTGCTGTCAGAAATTCGAAAATGAGCAAGTGAAATTCAGTGAATTCAGCAGGGATACGTTCCGTGACAACGGTGCGTAGGTCGTATAGGTACAGAATTGCAGAAGAGTGAGAGACGTTTAGCCCTCAGAGAACTTGCCTGAGATTTCGCTTATTTCAGCATATCACCTAGGCCTGTTTCTTGATAGCTCCAAACGGTCATTGTAGAATCCATGTTCAGGCTTTTAATTTATTCTTCTGGTAAATATTTTTTCCATTCAGATGCGGATCATTCTTCGAGAGCTTGCATTTTCGGGTTCGTGTTTAGACATTTTTCTCTAGGCATATAGCCGGCCTGGCTAGCTGTATTACTTCTCCCAGTGTATTTACAAAATTACGTGCATTGTGGAAACAGAAAAGATGATTGTATTGAGGGGACGGAATTATGATAGGTCCCCTTTTAAGTAATAATGGCATCCGGCCTGTATGTTCAAAACTAACGACAATAAAAGGAGGTCGTATAAAACTTTGTAGTTTCAGATTTTACCAGAATTTCTAGCAAGAGTGAATTAGTGTAGGTTCAGGAATTAGTAATGCATGCACGTAAATCGATGAGAAGACGTATAGTGAAGGAAGAGAACGAGAGGGAGAGATAATAAGAAAGGCCTACGAGTCACCGTTCAATCTGACTACATCGATAAATCACATCCCAGTGTGATCTAGCATACCAATCATGGTCAGCAGAGCTTGCACCCACGAATCACTTAAAAAACCTTAGATTTGAAGCCAATATACGTAGAACTGGAATCGAGCTCTTTGCTGCTTGGTTTTGGGATTTGGCTGACTGCTGAACCCCTAATTCCTGCCCTTCTTGGCTTTGTCAGCGATTCTTCCCTCTTGATTATTGACTGGCGATCGCTATGTGGCCGAGCGCAGGAACTCCAAACAAGGCAGGATGCGGATATTCTGATATACGAATAGTAATGCTCATTGACTGACAATCCCAGAGACTTTGGAACTATAGTGGGGAGAAAATCTAATTTTCAGGGTGAAATTATGGATGGATACGCTATGATGCGATTCCACGATCAGTGTCAGCAAGCCTGTATTTCAGTCTTTTCACACGTGAGATAACTTGCCAGGAATGGTAACACAGGATACTGATATGCCGATATACGGCAAGAGATATGTCGAAAACTGCGGCACGTGGGGTGGGAGGACTTCGCAAAGATTAGTTCAGAATGTATGGGATAGGCAACATCATCCAGGATTCGACCGTTTTGAAATGCTGTTTTATGGTATCGTCGAATAAAAAGACAGGAAACACCGACAACGGAAGAAAGAAATCAGGCGACTCGTTTAAAAACGAACATATCTTTTTTGAGCAAAACATTAAAATGACGGGAGAAAAAAAAAGAATGAGAGGATGAATGCAGGCCTCTATAAATCGCCAGATTGAGGGTTGAGGTGCTTGGTAGGAACGTAAACGACGAACGTAACAAAGGAGTCTCCTCCCTTTAGTAAAAAGGGTCTCAATATGGAGGGAAAATGAAAGATTTAATGACAGAGTAACACTACGGTATCTGAAAGAGGATACCTCGTTGGAAAGGTTGTCTGAGGATTCAGGACTAGGAGAGGGCCGCAGTCGGAAAATACATGGACGGATTTCCGGTTTTTCAAAAGGAGACCATTTTCCTGTGACCATGCAGAGACATGATCAAGGCCATCCTTCAGAGACTGGAGATGTATTTGATTTTTGAGAGGTTGACCAACAACTGCATCGTCGCATACTTAACTAACAGGCAGTCGTTTGGTGATCTTAGAACCTCAGTGTTGAGGGAGGAGAGATGAGGGGATAAAATGGAACCTTAGAGAACTCCACAGTCATCGGGAAGGACCGCAGATTTCCACTTGCCGGATTGGACAAATTGAGTGCAGGAGGCAGACCAATTGCCGAGCCAAGCGACAACCCAGCCTGGACAGCCACAATTTGATGTTTTGGCAAGGAGAAGATGGTGTGGGACGGTATTGAAGGCGGAGGAGTAGTCCAGAAAAGCGCATGAGTACGCACAACAACCCCTATCTATTTCTCTTCGGGTAGAGTGGACCACAAGAGCAATAGCATCTACGGTACTATTCTTGGCCTTATATGAAAATTGCAAAGAATCGCAAAACTGGAAGAGAATGGCTTTATAATATATAAGGCAGCTTGTTCAGCAAGTTTCGTCAGTGCAGAAGAACAGGCAATTGAAAGAAAAGATTTAGGACCAAAATTAGTGGATTTTGTAGGAATAAGAGTGATTATTACTGTACGCCAGGCGTCAGGGATCTTGGACACTCATGTTAACTCAAAGAGGCAATCTACAAAACAAAGCACATAACAAAACGTAACTATTTCCGTGTTTTCAACTAATTTCGAAAGCAGCAACGACATTTATTTGCTTGTAGCACAGATCTGGCTGTGCAGCAGTGGTTTGCTCGAGAAAACTGTTGATATCATACTTTCCACCGGGTATACTTTTTTCAAAAAATAACCACACGATTTTTTGTCGAGGACTACAGTACTATAATTACGGATATTAGTATGACGAAGGTATAGTGGTCAGCGGTAAAGGAGCAACGTCATGATTACTGAAATTGAAATAAATCGGACTAAAAACTTTTTCGACGAGTATCCTATGTCAGCATTTTAGAAGTTCGAGAAAAATACGCTCTCGACTGTCAATCATTGGGCCCGTACAGTATCATAAGAGAGTGTGGGATAGCGAGAATTTAAACAACCAATAAACAGTTAGTATAAAGGCCCTAGGGCTCCCCCCCTCGAAGATAACCCAGTATGTGTGTTAACACCTCCTGCCAAGTCGCGTTACAGCGATGAAAGATAGACATAGCTAATTACCAGACCACTTCCCACTTTCGTTTCCCCTCTCTAAGCCCCTGACAGAACTAGACTATAACCTCTGACCTCTGAACGTCCTCAACCCTCCTCCCCGTACTTACTGTTTATTGGCTGTGTAAACTTTGGCTTCCCTACCCTCCCTTACATTACTGTGCAGGCCCGATGAAGAATAATCAAAGGCGTACGTTTGCCTAACTTGACTTCTTAGATGACCTCCCATTCCTGTCACAAAAGAGGAACCGGCGACTGGGTTTTATGGAACTGCCACCAGGGTTGTTGTCAGCGGACTTTAGGTTGTACTGCTAGACCTTCCCGCGGTTAAGTTCTCTGAATGAGATCCAGCACTGAACGCCAGTCGAATGCCGATTAGTTTGTCATCCTGGGACAAATTCATCCTGATCTCTGAGAAGAAACTTCGCGATACGCTATCAGTTGCAGTTGAGATAAATAGAGGAAACCGGCATGCGGGGTCTACAGTAGATGAACAGATTTTAATATTCATACATGTAGGCATATATGATAATCACTCTAGGTGACATTTAGTCATCATAAATATTCTGTTGACAACTGCAATTTCTCGAGTCTTCAGTTACCTACTCTTAAGAGTATAATATGCATCTAAAATTACCCCACCACACTACATAGTCGGAGGTGCGACACCCAGCAGTGGCGGAGTCACACTTCACCGTAGTAAATTCCGACCACCCTGGAAAATTTCCGGTTGCCTTTCGTTCGCTCTGAGCGTTTGGGAATGCCTAAGAATAAGTGGTAAGTAGGTTTCCCGTCCCCGAGAGATGGGTTTCACGACATAATGGGTTTGGACCATCGGTGGTCCTACCTTTCTTTGAGTTCCAGCTTATCTGCTGTAGGAATCTAAGATCTAACACCTAGAGGCTGCAAGTCTTAAGATGGTCCAAATGGAAGTAGTAATTATCTTTTGTGTGAACTTCTACTTTTTAGTATTAGTGGTACTAAACTGATTTCAAAGCCCAGTTCCTCTCTTCAGAATCAGTCCTGTCCCATCTACGCTGTAGTTACGAACTGAAACGAAGGAACTGCGGCAGCTGGTTGGACGTTTAAAAAAACAGGCGTCAGAGCAGGACACAAGGGTGCGCATTCAGCTGGAGCATTGCAACCAGGAGGCCGCTGCTCACCTTCAACAGATGTTCGAGGAGGTGCGGCTGGAGAAACTGCGAGCTGCACGCATCAAGGCGCTTGGGGAGAAAATCTTACAAGAACGCTCGGTTGTCGAGGTTTTCCTCCTCTCCGCTCTCCGAGAAGTTCGCGAGGAAATAGACAAGACCAGGTGTTTTCAAGTTGCCCTCCTTCATTTATTCTATATCTCATCATGCGCATTGGTCTCAACTCAAATTGAATTCGCTTTTGAAACATCTGCAGTTTGTGCGAGCGCATGTTTGTGTCTCCTATCACAGATGGTGTTCAGGGTCATGAAAGACTGGGTGAGGGGAGAAAAGTCCAAAACAGTTCTGTTGCAGTTTACCTGCATTCTCGGTCATCTGCTTCCATACAGATCTCTTTGGATTTCCAGAGCAAGCAAACTGTACATATGACGGTGGTGATCACGAACAGACGACTTGCCAGGCTGCAAAGCAGCCAAGCTAACGGACCGTGGATAGTGGTTTTTTAAAATTCTTCGAAGTTAGTTTTTTTCTGGGAAGTCAAACTGACAGTGTGAGCTTATTCTTGTGCAAATGGGTAATCGCGGGCAACGTTATGTTCTTAAAAATGTCCACTTGATTCATAATTTATGAAGTGGGGCTGTTTTAATGGAAGAACTAACTACATTGCAATGTTCGCAACTTTTCTAAGTTCAGCCCGAAGGCCAGAGAATAGGTAGTACTTAAACAGTAACCATTTATGCTTTCTCGAACTTGTATGGTGAGGGTTTTTTACTGGTGGCCAAACCATGCACACTGGTGATATTGTGGTTTTGGGCTGAAATAGAAATCACCAGACATGGAGCCGATTAGAAGAAATCTTTAACCAGACATTTGACGATAGGATCTATATTTAACTTTTTGTCCTATTGACTGTCTTATATAATTCGTGATTGACTTAAAAGACCTTCCGAAAGCTCAGAAGAATTGGTTAACTCCCCAATATTTGATTTTCCTTTCACACAGAAAAAAAATTAGTAGGTAGCTAGAAGGTATAAACTCAGCATGCTGATACTCGGAAACCCATGAGCAACATGAGAGTTTGGTGAGCTAATGCGTTATCATAAATAATAGGTATAACATAAACCTTAAGGGGACACATGTACTGCAAGTAATATTGTCTCGATCTCTGAGGTATCATCGGTCAGCAAAGCACACAGTGTAGGAATGAGGGCTCACATTCGCTTTTTAACCTAAAGATAACGGAGAGATGAGATCAAACAAAGGCAGATGCTGATGGATGCGTAACTTGATAAAAAAATATGTGATACCAGCGGAATCATAGGGCCAGAGGTCGGTTTTCATAAAAAACGTCTATCGGATTCTCATACTATTCTTGGAAGTTAGCACTTCACTTTATTATTGTAGGCTAGTTCGACTTTGATATCTTTTTCGTAGAGATAAATTATTCAATGGATATGTCCTTCGGGGTCTACCCCTGTACATTTTGGCCTGATGACAAGACTTCTCAGCAGAGGATTTCTTATAGTATTTGGAAATTTGCTGGAGTACTGATGTAAATCGAGCCTGTGACTGTCGTGTGTTTAAGGCAGCCAAAAAGATATAAATTGCGAGTAAGCGTGAAGGTTCATCTTCCTCTTGCTGCTTTGAGCCGTAAAGGAAAGAGTATGCGAAAGCCGCTGAAAAGGCCTTTCGCCATCAAATGGTGCTGGCAAACAGGGACGAATCCAACTACCCACGCATCCGAACATTTCAACGTGGCCTTCCATATAGCACCAATTCTGTGTTCAAGGATTTCGACGCGGCTGAAACACCTACGTAAGTGACTCGCATTAATTTTAGGGTCATTTCCCATTACGATATAACACTCGGCTCTTGCATTCTGTGGCATCTGTTTAAAAAATCTACGAATGTTTACTGATCTAAATGTAAAAGTGTTATAATTTTCCAGGTACCCTATGGCTATAGATTTACGGAAAGAGCCTCATGCTCTATCTACTTGCTGTAGACTAACTGCGAAGTAACTAGAATTCTCACTGACGCTAAACGCCCGAAATCCTCCATGTATCGTAGGTTCATTGCTATAAAGCCAAATCATAGAAGGAATCCTTTATATTTTTGTCGAACGCAAAATGGATTTATTTGAGTAAGGACATCTGTTATGCAGGCCGACTGTTACTAAACTACTATACTTTTAGACCATAGAAAGAGTAGTAGACAGACATAAAATAAAACTGTTTGATCAGTCATGGTCTCCCAGGAATTTCCACTGTCTTTTAGGAATCTTAGAGACCTACCGTGTCCTTTTTCACTCTCCCAAGGCTTCATAATCACTGTGTACTGAAAAAGCGATACCGCCTTTTCGGGGAAGTTGGTCCAGCACAATATCGGTTTTTCTTTTCGGAAATTTAAAACCTGAACCGAAAGGCAGACAATAAGCTAGCGTATAGCTAGTGAATAAAAGTAAGAGACATCGTCCGGCCCACCAATATTTTCTACAGTGCTCGAAGTGCCGAAATTAGAAGAGCTACAAAGGTTCCAGCCAGTCTCCCTTCCTCGTTAAGGCAAAGTCAGCTATACGTAGACTGCTGTATTTACGTGCCTTCGGTACTACTAGGCCTTATTTTGTCGCGCGAAACCCACTGAACTTTAGATTATTGTCTGTCATTAACGAGTAAATTATTATCCGTCTGTACGTTTCATAAGAATGGTCCAAAATTGGCTAACGCGAAGGGCACGGACGGCCGGAAGTCGAGACCATCCAAGGCGAAAGCAGGCAAATCTTGTTTATATTTTGACGGGCACACAATTCACATTATTTGACAATTCGAAAAAGTTCATTTGACAGGGTCACGTAACAACTGACTCCTCTTCGGTCATGGGGTAGACGACGTCTGAAAAAGCCATCCCGTTCCCACACAAATACCTTAAACTTTGATAGTAGTGAAAATGTGATTCCCAGATAGGAAATCAAAAGAAAACGAGGGTGAACGCATCATTTTCTTCTGACCTTAAGCCTTATAATTCACACGTGTAAAATAAGCCCTTTTTGTTGATCGATACAACATAAGTATAAGCAGGGCATTTTCTGTCCACATGATTGCAATGGCTTTCTACATAAGTCAAAAGACGTTTCAAATGATACTATTTAATAGCCGTCATTGGACATTAAACATTCTCGAAAATAAAAAAACCTATTAGGTACGCTAATTAATAGTGATTTTATCTTGGACATGATTAGACTTTGTAGGGGTTTTAAAGAACACTTTAAGTTAAACCGAATCTGCACATTGTTGGTGGCGGTCCACGTGTCTCTAAATGCGTTTGAGCATAAGGGGTCCAGCTACGGATTGGCCCTGGAGTTTTAGCAGCCACTTTTTGGAGAAAAGCACACTCCGACTAAACGTGATTTACTTAGTAGATGCAAGAATACTGGGATTAACGGTAGCTTTACAGTTTGCCACGAAAAAAGTCTAACTGCCATCTGACAGCACCCATGCGTTTAATATTTTCCGTTGGTTTTAGCTTTGATTTACTCGCCGTTTATCGAACTGATGACGAATTTGCTTTATCACAGTCCATCTACATATACTTTCGCCGAATACGTAATCAAACACCACCTGATGCTCCCTTAAGTTTTTTAAAACACTGTCTTTTCTATGCCACTAATCCCATCCATTTTCTCTTCCGAAATTCTAACCATCCCCTAGGTTGACGTCAGACAGTCAGCTGTCTCTTTCCGACCTAACCTTAGAACAGAAGGAACGGGTGCTGCGTAGACTTTTCGAAAAGATAAATGCCACTCGAAACAAACCACTCCAACCGTTTCCACGAGAGGACAAACCGGGTAACAGAACCCCTTCCGTTCAGTCGATACTCCCTGCATTGGCCTCTGGAAGCCCCAACGAACGGTGTGCTGATGATGATGGCGACTCCACCACCATGACGACCAAGCTATCCCCTATCAGCCTTTCGCCGGCAGAGGTTACAGTTCA
>CACRXP010001378.1:0-18863 GCA_902702965.1 Spirometra erinaceieuropaei | reverse complement strand
GCGTCAAAGGGATGGTTCCCATTTGGTCTGCCAGGCTCCACCTTGACACCTCTAGTCGGTCAGCTTGTTTGTCATGCTTCAGTCAACAGAAAGCCGGGGTCGGAAATTTCCTCGACGGCTACAATTTAGCATGTACAGTCCACAGCTTTGTCTCTGTTCGTTGCGCTGTCTTATTAGAGTGCAACAAACTCGAGGCTAAGGGGCAAGAGGACATTTTGGTGTCTATGACGTCCTACCCCCGAGAATGAAAGAACTTGGATTCAAACCACGGCGATGATCTGCGTTCTCAAGGTTCCTACGGGTTAGCAGTAGAGGCCTTGAGATTCGACTTACTCAGTCTTCGTTAATGTGAAATTAATGCGCTCTGCTTTACAATTACAAAAACCACCCGCATTTTGGATGGAATTTCGGATTTTTGCTTAAATTGATGCAATTTTGCATGTGAGAGGGAAAAGTAGCAACTTTGGTTAGGGTGAGGTTTTATCACACAATAGCATTGCATAAAAGTAATTAACAAGAACGGTCAAAAGGTGACTGTCTCACAGTTATAAAGCTGCCTAATGTGTCAGCGTTCCGTCGCATCCGGACTACGAACATGACGCGGTGTAAGCTGTTAGTTCCGTTCAGGTTGAAGTGGTTGTCTCCATGATCGAAGGGGGTGACGACAACTCGGTGAGCTGCGGTCACAAATCAAATCGTTCCGGGAGTCAAGTAACTGGCGCTATTTTTCACTGCTTAAGAATGCCTAGGGAGTACAATAGACGGATTTTGAGCGAGGCGAGATTTTGATGTTGTGTGCGATGGGTCTTTGTGGTAGAGGAGTTGGACGGTGCCTAAAGACAACGAAAACTGCGGTCACTATTTGCGCCGCAGCTTGTTATAGGGAAGGAACGAACTGGAGGGAGGAGGGGTAAGACGTCGCAGCCGAAAAAAACCGTTCTACATGAACTGTCCACGAGAAGCAGCAGGGTAAATATTATCAAACGGAATTTGGCGCTAGAGTTTACAAAGACTACAAAGACCATAAGGTTTGTCCGTAAGCGCTTACTGGGGGCTTCGACGAATACCGCCATTGACGGTTGTCATATGTCATTTTCGATTCAATCAATGCCGCCACAGTATGAGTGGCCTAATACTTCTGGACAGTCATTTTCTAGCCACTCCTATTTGTTGACATTACAGTGGATTTGGCAACTCATGAAGTGTGCCGACATTTATGCAACATTGCTAATTACTCACAAACCGGCTAAAAATGGATGAATTAAGACCTCGAAGTAAAACGAACGACTTTAAGCGGGTTGGAAACATAGCAGAAGTATTGAAAATAATACTATGCTGTGTAGAAATAACAATTTTTGGAAAAGCGGAAATTCCAAAAACGCGAAGAACTGATGTAACCGAGAAAACTTAAGGTATAGGTGCATAGAATGCTTGTGCATGAGAAAATAAAACAGTACAAGTAGGTTGAAGTTTGGGAATAGTTCTTTAACGAGGTTTACACTCAAATATCATGCATGACGGCCATCTAACAGCCTACGGTTTGAGTTTTCCAAAGTGGTTTCATGAGAATGTGATGCAATTTCCTCGTTTTTGCTTTGTCTGAAATGAAGCTGACCAAGACAAACAGGAATTGGCTTGATTTTGCGGATACACACAGGAATAAAAGCTTTCATAAGGGTAAATGTTGGTAGGTTGGTCAGTGGCTAAGAAATATGGATAGAATTTACAGGTGCAGGCGTAAACGTACCATTTTGTGTACATTAGGATGACTTTCCTTCCGTCCGATTTTTTGCAGTGTTTTCTTATAACTATGTTTGTTGAATTTCAGGGCGTCCTTTAAATATTGGTAAAAATTTTAGTGTTTTTTATGAATTTTTCTTAAAGGTATGTTCTGCGCTAACTTTATCAAAGCCTGCAAAATGACGTTTATTAAAGGCATTTACTGTAGTGGTGGGTTCTTGGACATTCTTTCTAGTGCAGCTGGCCAGTTGGGTCATATTTGCAAACTTATCCAAACATTACATATAATCGCCGAGAAAGGTGAACGTCCACAACGAAAGTCGAAATGAATACGCTCTAGGTCAATTTAGAAAATTCCTCTTATAAGTTACATCTTTAAAAGACGCCGACGGATGTCTGCGTACTTTAAATTTTTCCAAGGTAAAGTTAAGATGAAGGTTGGAACGTTTGGTTACAAAAGAAAGAATCTACTTTTATTTTTATATTGGAGCCACATAAATACTAAACTATTGTCAAAACCACTAATCTTCTGTCTATTCCGCTTCTAAACAAAAGGTACGTGGAAACTAGACCTTGCAAAAATATCTTACCATATACTTAAAAGTTAGAATAGCCATTTATTGGATGGCCTTATCACGGCAAGTTATTTAAAATTCGCAGACGGCAGGAAAATGTCGGGATGTTTAGAAAACGTATTGATTGTAGGCGTTATTGCAATGTTTTAGGGCATGAAATCACGTATATTTGAAAATCTGAAACATCTGATTTTTTAAACATAACCTTGCTTATATCCAGCTTCATCTGATTTGTATAGACAAAAATTAGGTCCCAAAATGCGGCAAGTTCTGTTTAATAAAACGCTTGAGTTTAAATTTTTGTCTTCCGCTGGGAAAACACGTACAGATTCGCAAACGTAATATAGGACTGCCACTACCATAGGGAACTACCCAAATACAAGGAAATGTAGATTTCCGGTCGAATTTACAAATATTGTGATTGATATGATTACTTATAAACATATTATGCATTCAAAAGGACATCTTCTAGGACGGATGAAACGAATATGAAAAATATGTAACAGTTCAGGCGCCTAGAATTTATTGACCCAATTTCCTTAATAACGTGTCGTGAGTTAGGCTAAATACTGTATATTAAACCAATTTGCGATAAAATTCTTGCTTTCATAATTTAAGATGACCTCCGAATTAGGCACGTTCAATCGTTGTTGGCTCATATCCAGACTCGGAAGGCCATCTACTGATTTAAGAAGAAGTGTACGCGATCGCTGAAGCAAGAGCTTTATTTATCTGACGTTTCGGATTCATGCTCAGACCCATCATCAGAGACAGCCACCGATACAGGCACTTCATGCGAAAAGGTGTGCACCGTTTACAGGATACAGTCGCTAAGCTACCGCATACCAGTGCCAGTCGACGGCGCCACCTTCGTCGAGAACGATTGCATTTGGCGCAATAATTACTTGATGACCCACATTCGAATTGCTAATCCTTGCAATTTCATTGTCCGCGTTAGATGCTGGCGTGATGATTGCTCGACCACCTGGTTCACTGAGACTGACGCTGTAAACAATATTCGCCCGAGCCATTCTGCGTGGTTAACTACTCCACCGACGTAAGGTCTCAGCACACGATCTGACAGCAGAAGGTCATTAAGCTTGGTAATCGACTGAGGACCGGCGAGTCATGGCTGAAACTGCTCGCGGCTCATGTGGTTGTCTTTCTTTGCGAGGATTTCGGCTTCGTCGAACTTGAATATATGGCTAGGTGCCGTCGAATGAGCCGCAGCGTGAAGGCTAGAGTCATTTATCGACACTGATTCTGCATGTTCGACCATTCGCGTCCAGAGTAGTCTCACAATTCCTCTGATGTAGTTGAATTGTCCGCAACTGCCCCAGGTCCAGTGAAGGACGCGAGAATATTCTTGCTGTGGCAGTGGGTTCTTTGGCCTCATGACTTGGCTCATAATCGTCGCCTCCGGTGTGCGCGCCACTCCAACTCTAAGTAGTGCGAGAAGGCGGCTGACGGCCTCTATGTACAGAAACGCTCGCCAGAATCTGAGGTTGACGCGGTCTCGTCTCTCATCTTTCTTGCGCATGCACCGGCTAACCAGATTGTGCGGGTAAGCATTCGTTTTAACAGCCCGCCAAAGTTGTTGTAATTCAGTAATCTTATCCTCCGGTACACCGTGGAGCGTCTTAGAACGCCGATATGGGGTTCTTTCGATTCAAAGTTTGTCTGATTGGGAGGTTGCTTTTGAAGCTAAGTACTGTGTTGTATCAGAGACCAAATGATGTCGCCGCAGATATAAAGTTTACCCGTAAGGAGAAAGTGGGAGACTCGGTCTGGGGATGAAAACTTCATCGTAATCGAACGCGATCAGATGCTAGCATGTTAGATGCTAGAATGTCTCAACGCTGTCCTCCAGCAGATACAAGTTACAGAGGAGAAAGGAGATATCCAGCTGACATTCCTTGATATCCTCGTCTGCCGCAAATATTGTGGTGGCCCAAAGCCCATAGTGTCCAGGAATGCTACAAATATGACACGGGAACTGAACTGCGCTACTTGTATCTCCTCTACCCTTATCTGCAGCTGTCTCTAATGATGACTTCTAGTGGAAATCCAGAACGTCAAGTGAATAGGCTTCCGGTTCAAGTAATCGCAACTTCTTTTGGAATGTAAGTGACCTAGTCACTTGTACTATAATCTTCGGTGGTGCGCCTGCCTTGTACACCTTTGGAAGATCATACGCGTGTGCAATACTGGGGTCGTTGAGAGTCATAACCTTGGAGACATCGGTGTATATATTTTTCAGATGAGCAAAATCATTTACCTATCTGTTGACAAATGTGACCTCTTTTACATGTACAACAGGTAACATAAGTCATTAGATGTGCGTAAGTTTGCGAAAGATCTCTTATCACTCGGTAATTGGTCCAAATGGATCGGTCTAAAGTCCTAGTTAATGTTGAACTACTTCAGGTGAAAGGAAATAAGAAATATTGTGTTGCTTAGAAGTGGGATTGGCGACGGTAGGTTGTGTAACCCCACCTCTTAACTAGATTTGACTTTCTTATTATTCTTTTATGAGAGGCAATAAACACAAATATTCTTAAAGGAATAAATAAGTCAGGTGTACGTGTTCGACAACAGAAACCGTTCAGAGATATCGAGGAAGCAAAGCGTTTGGGATCTAACCGAGGTATAGCAAACCAAAAACGCACAGGCATACCTGGGTACCGATAAATAATGAAGAAATAGGTAAGTCACGCGTACGGAGTGGGCAACGAAAGGCAATGCGAGTACACTGGGGTAACTAGGAAATCAAGGTAAGACAAAGGGATTACGGGGGGAGGGAGCGAGAACATCATGATAAATAATTTATTACTGAAAAAGTCATACTGAAACAACTCACTGCATGCGGCTATGTCAAAGTCTTCGATAATGCATAAAGGGGACTTCCTGTAGCTGTGGATTAATAAACAAAGCCTTCTTAAACAGATATAGTGGTCACCTATACATGCTAAACTCAGTGGGGTTACATAACCTATCCTTACCTGGAAATTTTATCATCAACAACGAAAAACCTGCAAACATAAAAAATCATCTCAAATATGCCAACATAAGTTTTAGAAGTAAACAAAGCCTATCCATCCAAATAACTAAGTAAACAGAACAGAATGAGCAGAATGGTTTTTGAAAATAGTTCCTTCGTGCTTTCTGCAATTAAATGGCCTCAAAAATTCACCTGATCAGTCCGCTAGCTGATGACGGGAAAGCCAACAAACAATCTGACTTGCCAGTCGTTAAGACGACCACAAAGGGGAAAAAGGTCACCCGAGCCCACCGGATGCCAGTCTCGGAGTGGTTAACATTAACCAGTGGCGAAAAGGCAGGCCAAAGTTCATGCGTCGAGCACGGATATAATAACAGGCAGGCATCGAGTCTGAAGCAGTCAGGTCCAAAAAGAAGAGCCTGCACACCACTCTGGTGATGGAAATGACTTTCCGAAATGTCGGTCCAAATATATCTCGCTCCATGAACTTGTCCGTTCTTCTTCGTTTTCTTCGGGGGGCGTTGAACACGATATATATGAAGTTAAGTGTTCCGGGCATGACTTTTTATGGTCAGGCTGGAAATGTCAATGAAGACTTGAGTCGATGACAGTTTAATACTGTGGACTAACCAAGTAGTAGACTAGATTTATTATAGCACCTCTGGGTACCGTCAGTCTCCTTAAAATAGAGGGAAAGCCGCTCTACAAACAAGCAGTATTGATAATAGCACGACTATATATGACAGACGGGTATGCTGTACAATCTAGAAGCCCAGAAACCGATTATCCTTTGATCGTCCTAACATTATCTTTTTGTTAGCGTCAGGTTAGAGAGGGAGGAGAGGGTTCGGTTGATACTGTGCACGTCCGCCTTACTACTAACTAGTTCATGTGTCTGCCTCAGGAGTTGCAGTTTATTAAATGCCATACCATTATACAGGACGGCAGCACGAGGTCTCAGGTCATGAGTACTCGAGCGCAAACGGGCCTTTCGAAGAGGCTGGCCGCGGTCTCAAGTCATTACTCATACCTCGGAAGAGGGCCACAAATTTGACTTTGTGAGCCTGCGGACAATTGCGCGAGCTGCCAATAAGACGAGACGAGAACTGTAGAGGTTCTGGGTCTCTGACGGAACTCCATCAATAGGCATGCTGGTATGCCCCCCTCCCTGTTATCACGCTATACGATCCCACGCACAGTCGTGCGGCCCAGTTCCCAGCCAAAAGCGCCTATGCCCATCACACCATGCGACGACTGCGAGTCAAATGACGTGAATCCAACTCAGCCCCAGGCACGGCCTCCTCCCTCTCCTCCCCCCCCCTGCCTCATTGACAGACCACACACCACGTTTTGTTGGACTAGTCTAGTCTCTTAAAATGCGCTATTGTGTGAGGTCGCCGGGTATGTTGAAGTCCGCAAGATGAAAAAACGAGATGTCGAAAAGAAAAAAGAAACGGAAGAACATAAAAAATACGGTGAAGGTTTGAGGACTACAAACTAGCAAAACTACTAATATGTGACATTCACGAAAACAATCGCTAAGTCCAAAAGCAAGCAGTTTTGTTTATATGGAAGTGATATCAAGGAGTCCGGCGCATACGATACAGGAAGTTACTCTGCGCTGCTAACGCCATCCTTGAAGTGTGGAATTATGTGGACGATGTTCTCTACCTATGTGACACCCACGACCTAAAACCCGCCAAGAATCAGGATGTTTTTCAAATGATCCGCACATGAATGGCTCTGCCTATTTTCTACATTAATAGTTTCTCACACAATACAGAGATGACGCCCGTATGTGGTCTTTGATTTGTGGTTGGACAGACGCAATGCTAATCTAGGTGCAGCCTTCGTCTGCATTATTCCACTTGTAAATGACCAAATGATGGTGTCTTTAGGCGTGGCGTCACTGTATACCTCAAACCCACTGCATCCCGCAGTTTAAACCCCACCGGCCTTACTATAAGATTCTTATAACAAGTTGAACAATAAACTTCTGGTTCGTCATCGATTTTCCGGAGCACTGCTAAAAGACCCTCTTTCCCTCTGGCCGAACTGTGTAAAAACAAGTCAAAGGTACACTGGTGAGGTAACCATTGTCTAGCCTGATTGCTGAGGCAGTACTGTAGCATCTAAAGGCATTGGAGTTTTACAACTTTTGACCAAGGTTGTAGATACAGTATGTTGATGACATATTCGGTACTTTCAGTCCGAGTATGAGGAATTCTTACAAAATCTGAAACTGATCTTCGTCACAGGGAATTCTGAAGTAACTGGTTTGTCAACCGGAGTCTCTGGGGTACTAGCGTAATAGACTCAGCCAGTTGTCGAATTACCTCGTACGGACTTGCGCAGCACCTGGCGCACTCTTTGCACTCCCGCACACCTGAGGAGAGTGGCAAAATAGACTCAGGAGAACCAAGAAGGCGCTCGGGGCAGCGACTGACAGGACCACATCACACGACCTGGCCATGCAACCAGCTTGTGCTAAAGAGCATACTTTCCACTGGTGTTATAAGTGCATTTTCTGTCCGTGAGTCTTATGTCGGGCCGATTAGTGTGTAGGAGGTATTTGGCTGACAAGACGAGGCGTACCGTTGGAGTGTTTACCGCAGAATTAGATGCAGACGCATATGGCCAAACAAGCCCATGCGAAGACCGAATGTCCTTTGACAGCGCTGCTATGTTAGGCGAGTGCGACGGGTGTATGTTGGTAGTTCTGACACTGGCTCGTTAGTCTCAGTGCGATGGATTTTCAGATGACCGACCAAGCCAATGCAAGATGCAAATGTTTGGCATCAATGCTGGCAGTTTTGGCGGGTAGCTGCTGATTTTTTCAGTTTCAGTTTCAGTTTGAGGAAAACATAGTGTGGAAACTTTGAACTCCCTGTTTGTTACAAAGAAGTGAATTATATAAAAAAATTAAAGATGGAGACATCAAACAGCTCAGATGTTTTTTTCAGATTGGCAAAGTTTTCGAAACCACTCAGATAAACGAGTTGTTCCAAGCGCTTAAAGACACTCACATTCAACGGACTTGGGGTAGTAACAAAAAACAAACGTTACTGAAATGCAGGCAGTCATATAATAACATTAACAGATTGTTCGAACGAAATGATAGGAGGATATCGGTCAGGTGACATTATGACGTTTAGTGGTACATTGGTCCAACTTGCGCTTAAAAGCCTCGACGGAGGTGGACAGGGCGACAACTGCAGGCAGAGCATTCTAAGTCTCGAACACCCTGTTTGAAAAGAAGACCATCCGAATATCCAGCCTGGCGCCAGTCACATCTAGTTTAAGTGGATGACCTCGGAGGTTCGTTGTGGTTGCTAACTCAAAGAAATCTGCAGGTAAAAGACAGCAGTCCTGGCCACGCATTATACGGAATGTTTGTAAAAGGTCGTCTCTTAGCTGTCTGTAACTCAGAAGAAAAAGGCCGAGATTGGATAGCCGTGTTTCGTAGGGTGGTGAACCCTGTTCACTAATGAATTTGGTTGTCCGCCTTTGAACTTTCTCAAGGACGCTAAGGCCCTTAGAGGTGCAAGGTTTCCACGCTTGAATAGCGAACACTAACTGTGGCTGTACAAATGTCTGAAAGATTTTAACGAAGCAGTCCTCATCGAAGGAAGAGAAAGCTCTCCTGACAAGATAAAAGACTGAAATGGCGGAATTGGCTACCTTGGAGCACATGAGCGATGGTTTTAGAGAAGCCGTTACTCACACACGCAAGTCTTTCTGGACGTCTACCTCCAGAAATCGTATGCCATTTAGACGGTAAACCCTCCGCACAGAGATCGGGTCCTGTCGACTCGCAAAACGTTCCACTTAGTCACATTAAACAGCAAAAGCCAGTCCTGTAACTATTTCTCGAGTCGGGTCAGGTCTGTCCGAAAGCGCCCGTTGTCAAATTCAGTTCGGATGACGCTCCAAATTTTAACACCATCTGCGAACATGGCGATATCACAATTCAGTTCACTGACGCAGTCGTGAACGTATATAACCAGCAGGGAAGGACCAAAGACGGAGTGTTGAGGAACACCGCTTTCAACCGCTACCTCCGCCGACTGCCTGTCACCGACGGCGACAGTTTGAGAGCGACCGATCAGGAAGCTTTGGATCCACCTTAGGAGATTACCCCTAAGGCCTGTTCGGCTCAATTTGTACAGGAGACGCTGATGTGGCACACTGTCGAATTCTTTCTTGAAGTCGACATAGACTGCGTGCACTGCATTGCTGCCACCAACTGTCCGGGTCCAGCGTGCTAAACAAAAAAGTAGGGTTGTCACGCCTGATCTGCCTCTACAGAATCCGTGCTTGGCATCGCATAGCCGATTATGCTAGTCTAGGAAGCACTTTAATTCTTTCTTTATCACTTTTTTCATAATATCGGCTTTGAAATCCTGTTCGCTATTCTATCGTACATGTTGATGTTGCTTAAATGTGTACTGACAAAATATGCCACGTTTCCACCAATGCGAACCGAGTTTGATTCTCGTTGGTCATGGACGTAGTGTATTCGTCCGCTGCTGCTCGCTGATGCATGACCACATTTTTTTGTGTATGTTGTCAGTTCGAAGTTGGCACAGTCAACGGCGAAGAGATTCATGCTTCTTTGCACATCCGCTTCTGTCGCAGCGTTATGTGCACAGTCATCCGCGAAGTAGGGGCAATGAACAGTGGTTGTGGGTGTTCGCGCGAGTGTTTGCATCCGTCAGATATTTAGAAACTGGCCATTGGTCCTTTAACTGATATTAATCCCAGGACGTTCCTCGCGGTAGGTATCTGTCAGCAAAGAAGGGAACATAAGACAGAAGAGCTTGGAAACAAGTACACAGGAATGCTTCTGCAAAATTTCGGCTCTGCAGCAGTAAAAGTTACTGATGTTACGTACTTCAGGGGGGTGTGTCTGACGATGCAGCTTTACACTCGGAAAATTAAAGCAGTCTCTTAATTCATGTGTAAAAACAGGTTTATCGACCATGTTGTGAGCTAACATACTTCAGTTCTATATATCTACTGAGTCTTCAACATAAGGCTAACTGCTCTCAAACTTTTATCTCGTCGGTTTCTCTGCGGTGTAGCGACCGAGCTAGTAGTAGACGTCGGGTCACGGGCGGAGAAGGAAGGGGAAGAGGGAAGTTTGAATTCAGACGGTCCAGACGATTGGAAAAGTCGGTCTAAAATGCCTTGTACTTCAGAACGTGCGGTAGAGGGGGGCCCAGGCGTACGGGACATAATATAGATAACGAAAATGTCAAAAAGATATAAGTTTATTGTAAAATGCGAAACGGAAATCTAATAATGAGATAACGTAAAAACAAAAGAATATGACAGAATGACTTATCGGTGCGTTGACAGTTAATTGTCGGTACGTGGTTTTCGGAGCAAAGACTCTGCAAAACAAAACGAAAGTCGTGCAGTGTATTCAAACACTCAAGGTCGGGTCCCTGGTCAGATCTCCGACTGTTACAGCGGTCCATAGGTAAATTTCTCGATGAAATTTTCAAAGAAAGCGCGCACTTTTTCTGACGACACTTAGCTACTGTTACGTGTTCCTTTTTATTATAATTTCACAGGTTTGTCCCTCATTATTTTCCACTACTTACTTTTAGGTATGGACTAGCTATGGTTGTTTTAATATCCTACGATGAAGTGCGGTGAGTCGGTTTTTGCTCGATCACATTAAGCCGCGGCTTCTTTCGCGATTGGTCATGTTCCTCACGAAAACTGAGTATGACCGTGGCGTGAACACATTTTCTCCTGACGGACGACTTTTCCAAGTTGAATATGCAATTGAGGCTACCAAAGTAACCCGTTCGTTCTGTTAACACCCGTCTAAAGTTGGGTTCGACTGGGATAGGAATAAAAACTCCAGAAGGTGTCGTGCTCGCCGTGGAAAAACGGATAAACTCACCTCTCATAGTGACGAATAGTGTCGAGAAAATCTTCAAAATTTCTGACCATATTGGTAAGGGTAGCATTTTCGTTTGATTTTTGAGCTTCCGACGATTTGTCACGCCACCCTTTGTCATTTTCATGAAATCGCTCTCACCGACTGAGTAATAAGCCAGACGTGTCTTTTATGTGTCTCTCGTCTGTTATTGTTACATATAACGAAGTTTTCATTAGGCATACGGCCAGGCCGTCCTGCGCACTAATTTTCTTGCGCTTCACAGAATCTTTGCCTTTTCGCTGCCACCTACTTAACTTTGGCTTGTTCTGCATAGCACGTGTAAGGCGGAGTGAGATTTAATGCTTTTGCATTTTCCGTACCTGCATGCAGTGTAGGTGGAATACGCGGTCATAGTTTTCCTCGAAAACCGCAAAGCGTATTAATCCGACCATAGGTTTGGACAGCAAAATATGCTGTTCATCACCAAACCCTGTAAGGCGTAGAAACGGAGACGCATTTTTGTTGTTTTTGTAACTTCTCGATCCTTTTCTCTAGATTGTTGTGCCCCTGCTACCTGAATGTTCTTTAGCATGATTCATGTGAGAGGCACATTACCTATGTGGTCAGTCAACACTTCAAATGTAGTTAAGCACGTAGAAGGCGAGATTTCCCACATGCACCCCGTCGGGCGAGCCTCTAGCATGAGGCCTGCAGTCTGACTGACTGTTGTTCTTTAGCCTTTACTCAACGCATGTTGCCCAGTAAGATGCTATATCAGTTCGTCCTTAGTAAGTTCCCCCGGGAGGGGTGTGGTGTAACTCGGATCTTTTGTCGACTCATGTGCTGCGATATATATCGCCTCTTTAGACAAGCTTACATACATGTCTGTATTTGGGCGAAAGTGGTTTGCGTCTGACGTTTTGCATCTGGCTAATGATAATACTCTTCTGGATAGGGGTTTGGGGCCCTTCACTTGCCCAACAACACATGAGGACGTAAATTTAGAGATATTTGTTTTCTGTTGCCGCCTCGATCTTGAATTTCACGTTCGGCTCATTCAGGTTTACTATTCCCTTAAAGTTTTGGACGGCAGTGTTTAGCGTAAGCGATTTAATCGGCTCCTTGGTGCGGGCTTCCAAAATCATGATTGATCGTCTCCCATATTAGTCGGACGACAGCAGACCAGTGAGAAGAATGGAGTCATTTGGTACGTACTTGTACTTGGTACATCTGCGATCACGTCTGATCTAGCCAGTCTCAATGATGTTAGGAGCAGTACCTTTCCACGCCTGGCGATTCGTGCCAGCACATCTGGACAGCTGAACCCACTCTTCGCCAGCGCGGAGACCGAATACCGAAGGTCCGAGAACCACTTCCACGACATGACGCACCGTGTCGACCCAGGTTTTAAGTTGACCCCCTCCTCGGCGCCTCCAAGTGGGTAAGGATGACGGGTCAAGGGCAGCAAAATTTTTACGTTTTTACACCGAATAAGTCGCTCTGCTCGCAATTCGGGTGGCTTTCCGTTTTTATTCTGTTATAGTGGGCGTAGGTCAATCGGAGTAGCTTCGACTGCATGCCACTGCGCGTAACTCGACCCTGCAGAGTCCCGATGGTCAGAGAAAATGTTCACGAAATAAACAACAACAGGCTGTTGATAACTATAATGTTGTTTGAGGGTTCAATACGGCAAGGAGTGCTCATAGACACATCCCCATCCGACTGTATGCCACATGCATCTTTTTTGTCGGCGTGTCGTGGTATAACTACAAGTATTTGAACATTACTACTAGACAGACTTTTACGGCAATTTCGACATGGCTGCTTACAACGCCACCTGTCACATTTGTAGCTTTTAGTTTAACGACATCGCATTACTCCAGTCTATGGGTAAGACCTCTGCTTTCCAAATTTGGATCAAAAGGGCGTGTAACCGATCGTTGCTTGTAGATTTCCACTAGGCGACACTTCATGTCAAGTGCTTTTTTGATTCCCAATTTTGTACACACCCCATGGGTTTCCTCAGCAGTGTGTGGGCTGTAGTTAGTCATAGGCCGACACCGGGCGTTTCCAGAATAGACAGTGTCCGAGGGGCCGTCACAAAGCCCCTTTTTACCTATCGTCTGTTTCTAGCGTCGAGACATGCACCGTAACAATTATGACTTTGCTAACAACCATCAGAACGCATAAATCCAATTCTCCATGGCGCGTATCCCCAGCTCATAAGTGAAGCTCTGGCTCAGTTGTTCGGAGGGATTGTGGTACCATGTCGACTAGAGTTGCTATTTTCACCAAAAAGCCTGCTTATTTTTCAAAGAGCCTTTAGTGAAGGCTGCTTAATTATTCACTGCCTGCGGACACGACAGCTGAATTACACAGATCTCGTCGTCCGGCGACTCCTGTCTTTATTTCTAGTGCATTTTTGTCCTGTTTTCTCCTCATTTTCTTCGGCAGCTTACCGGTTATTGCTTACTGACTCGATTTTGGCTCCTTGGGAGTATGTTTTTTCCATCAGTTACCCAATTTGATCCACTGGGAAAACATTACATTTATAGCCTGTGCTGTCAGTGGGCTCGTGGCGGATGCGCGAACTCTAATCGACCGTGCCAGGGTTGAAACGTCTCACCACTGGTTTGTTTACAATGAGGAAATGAATGTTGAGGATGTCACACAAGCTGTGAGCAACTTAGCTTTGGCCTTCGGTGATGACGACGCTGAACCAGGAGCTATGGTAATATCCAAACTTTGTAGCTAATATTTGTAGAGTCGTCCTTTTGGTGTTGCCCTTCTATTCGCTGGTCATGACGAAAACGGCCCCCAGCTGTAAGTTCTTCCATTTCTTTACTTCGATCTTTCCAGCTACCACATGGATCCAAGTGGAACTTACATTCGATATGAGGCCAAAGCTATTGGTTCGGGTTCCGAAGGAGCGCAGCAAGCACTACAAGAAGTCTTCAAGAAGGTTTACCTCCGTTTTTAGGTATAAATTTGTTTCAGGACATGACTCTTAACGAGGCTTGTAAGCATGCGTTGACAATTCTTCGTCAAGTCATGGAGGAAAAACTAGATGCCAATAATGTTGAGGTGGGTTTTTCCCAAACACCAGTGAATTCTTTTTGTTTCCCCACTTCAAACTGCACACCCTCATGCTAATTAGACTTTGATAACATCGTCTTATGTTGTTAACACATTTGTCCCTGTAGCTTACTGTTGTCATCTAGGAAGCATTTCATATTAGTCAGTAAGCTATGGACTTACAGAATTTGTCCCTGATCAGTAGCGTTCAGTAGTCAGCCTTCTTCGACATTACCAATAGGATGAGACCGTGAACCAGAGTGACTATTTATCGCGTCGAGATGCACGTGTTGAAATCCCTCGATCCCTCAATCGTTGACTACATTTTCTGTTTGATCCTCAAGCCAATCGACCTGGGCCCGAGTGACTTTTGACTTTTTCCTCTGCCAGCTCGGGCGCTTATGCTCTTCACGGTTTCCCAAAAAACCTCCCGTCTATAATTCGCTCCCATTAATCTTGCAAGGGACCATTTCAGCCTGTGACTCAAAACCCTTCTCGGTTATTTAAAAGTAATTCCATGATGGCAACTATGGTGCACTGTCTCCTCCTCGTTTGTACAAAAAGTCCCTGGTTTCTGGGGCCCTTAAATGCTGTTGCACCGTTTTAGCTGCTACTGCGTTAGGTGTAGAGCCCCATCGATGTTCAGCAGTTTAGCGTAGTTCACAGATTCATGATAGTTATTTAAGAACATCCTTCCTTTAGGAGATAGTTTAGTCAGCAGTCACCGCTTCAACCTAAAACTCACAGTAACAAAAATCGCTCATATAAAAAAAACTTTTGTAATATTGGCTCCAACACGCTTCTAACATAGGCACTAACGGAAAGCCCACGCGCGTGTCTTGTTAATGTCTCCGCTGCTGTATGACGCAAATGCAAGGGGTTTGGTCCCTCAGTGATTTCGCCAGCATTTCCTACGTGACTTCTGACGCACGAACTTTAGACTTGAATCCAAAACTAATAATTTCGCAAGTTATTGCTGGAATAACTTGGATTTAAGTGCCCTTGACATGCCGTTATGTTTATCTTCAGATCAGATTTTTGTTAGAACTGGAGGTTGGTCCGGATGTCATGTTTCAGTCACATAACTTCAAGAATCACGACTAAAAATTAAGCAAATTGTTCGTCTAGCAAAGCAGTTTTTATGGTCCACAATAGAAGCGTTGCCTATTCAGTTGGTTTTCGCGAGTTGGCTTGCAGCGCTCATGTCTCCATTTTCGCTTTTATACCGAAGTAACCAACCATCGACTCTCCGAGGGGAAATCAATAAATCCTATAATTTTAGAAGGTCCAGCTTGACAGTACAGGCGTCTCCTTTGCTGCCTTTTTTCGCCAACATATCGAAAAGTTAAATACCGAGAACCTTGGAAATTTCAGCAGCTGTCACAACACAAATTCACATATGCACGTCCTCCCTACCGACTAATACCTCAACCCTTTTATTACTTCAAATTACAGATGGCTACCGTCACTAAGGAAAAGTTCAGCTTATTTGACAGTGAACAGTTGGGGGCCCTGATCGGTGAACTTGAAAGTCCCGTTTGAAGCTTCTTTAAATAAATTTTTGTCAATATCATTCTTTTTAATGTAGAACTCCTGCTGTGAAATCTTCGCTAGCCTATCCTCAGAAAATCCGGTTTTTTGTATGACATACTGAACTAGCACTCTTCTTTTATTCAGGTCTAACCCAGCATCGGCTAGCTACCTCTCCTTAATTCCTAGCGTTTTATACAGAATAAGATTTCCACGTTCCTTTTTACTGCGGTCCATTAGAAGTGACAGCTTCTTAAAGTACTCCTTGCGCAGGTTTAGGTAAACACCAATAACAGTTCTCGAAATGTGCACCTCTACGTTCCGTTTGCAACTTGCGAATCATTTCGCTTACGGACATTGACGATCACAGGATAGCGTTGCGGACCCATAACCATGTACGATAGTAACACTTCTACATAGCGACACGAACTCGAACGATAAAAATCCGTGGGAGACTTAAGCGAAAGATAGAAGTCTTTCTGAGGGTATGTTGAGATCTGATCGTCCGACCATCATTGCTGACGATGTCCACCGTGTGCTCCACAGCAAGGTGAAGCAGGCACGATGACTAGCGTGTGATTTATGGCGAATGTAGACTTGCACAGCATCTACCGCACTCCATCATTCTCCCCCACCCGAACCCGGTGTCAAAACATAGTCAAAAAGACCGAAGGCGGGAGAGGGCGCGGGTGGATGGCACGGTCGAGCCCACACCTTGGCGTTCCCCTCCATACCACCTGGTCCATACAGAAAATGACCAGGACTTTGACCAACAGCAAAAGGGTGGCTGGCAGGGCCGGAGCCGCACCTGGGCGCGCCATCACACCTGGCTCGGATCCCGCAAACTGGGAGTGTCATCAAGGCCACATTAAGAAGGCGCCATTGCAGCCTGACTCTTAGAACAACTGCCGGCCGCTCCACTCAAGCACGCAACACTGGGCCGAATGCGTGGTCCAAGTTATCCCGTTAGTTGGCAGCCTTCTAGGCCATGGCTTTTAGCACGCTGTGATAGCTTCAAGTGCGTCAGATTGTTTATAGTGAGGAGAATGCGCTGAGTCGTCGACCTCACTCTTCCTTCCCATGCCTTAGCCACTGTCCAAGCCGGTCGGCTGACATGCACGGAGGATGGGCGCGGTGGCTGAAATACGTAATGGTCTTGTCTTCACGCGCTAAATGCACGACCTGCCCCCCAAACACAAGCAGCAGGATTTCACACAACGGGAGTTGCGAGGTGTGAGAATATCGTAGGTCAGGCTAAGAATGAGCCGCTTCAGCGTGGTAATCAGCACACCAGTCTGCCACTCCACACATGCATGCAATCAACTGGGCATACTGCGTGGACTGAGTTGGGACGTCAGCCAGCAGCTTTCCAAGCCACGCTGCTCGATGCATCGTAATAGTCACGGACACGAATCAGACATGCAACAGAGCAGCCGCATGGGGGCGGAGCCGGGACGCACACTTCCCACTTGCGCGTGGGAGGTGGCAAGTGGATGCTTGTGGTGGGTGATGATGTTGCGTGATGTAGGTGGAGGAAGATGTGACGGTGTGGTCTAACCGGCAGTTGTCTATCGCAGGTATTCATGAATGCGCATGTGGCCTGATAGGCCCATGCAGTGGGTGAATGTGCAGGTGCAGTGAGGGCAGTTGAGGTGGATGCGTCTGGTGTATGTTGGTGCTTCAGGCACTGGTTTGTCGGTCTCTGTGCGATGGATTCGCAAGTGACCGACCAGGCCGAGGTGTGAGGTGAATTTACGGGGACAATGTGGACAGGAAGAGTCGGCGGTGTCAGTGTCGGTTTCAGAGATGGTGGCAGCGGTGGAGCTGCTGATGGTGGACGCGCTGGGCGGCGAGGTGTGGGTTGAGCTAGGTATGGTGGATGTGCAAGATGTGCTGAGTGTGATGAAGCTGATGGTGATTAGCGTGCTGGGCGGCGGGGTGTATGTTGAGTTAGGCGTAGGGGATGTGCAAGATGTGTTATGTGTGCCGAGACAGCGGTACATTACGCTCCCGTGGATACGCATGAGACCGGATAAACCCATGCAGTGAGTGAATGTGCGTGAGAAGTGTGGACGGTGGAGTTGAATGCGGCGAGTGTAGGTTGGTGCTCCAGGCACTGCTCTGCCAGTCTCTGTGTGATGGATTCGCAAGTGACCAACCAGGGCGATGTGTTAGGTGAAGGTTCGGACGCAATGAGGACGGGTATACATCGAGTCCGCAATGCTGGCGTCGACGTTTGGAAGGTTGATGATTGATTGATGTGTGCAGTGGTGGTGGGTACAGGATGTTGATGATGATGATGATGATAAGTAGGAAGAGGAGCACGGTCAATGTTAGTTGTGGGCGCGGAGGATGAGACAGAGCTGGACGCGGAAACAGCAGCTGGTGCAGTTCGGGTGGGGCAGTTGGTGCGAAAGTGTCCTATATCGCTGGTTGGTGCCCGGAACGCCCGTTGGCATCGTGGGTAGGTCGGGGGTGGTTGAGCGTTGGCGTTGTGAGGTGGTTGCAGCTGGTATTCACGGGCGTCGCGTTTGGTTTTGGTGGTGGTGATGCGGTTGGCTTCGCAGATCGCTGCGTCTACATTGTCCTCCTCCAGGTCGTCCGGTCTCGGGCGAGGTCTTCCTAGTTGGTCGGGTTGATATACAGACGCTTCAAGGAAGTCTTCAGAGTGTCCTTCTATCCACGGGCGTGGCCTCCTTGTCCGCGGGAACTCGTGGCGACGTCTCTATAGAAGAGCCGATTGCGTAGTCGTTCGTCATCCAAGGTGGCTGCAGCAACGTACTTGCAGTGTTCTTAGCATGGCACAGATGCTGAGGACTTCCGTCCGCTCCAGTAAATCAGTGTCCGGGATCCGGTCATGCCATCTCAGGTTCAGTATTCGTCGGAGACGTGGAAGTGGTTGAATCTCCGCGCCCGCTTCTTATACACGGTCCAGGTCACTGCTCTATACAGCAGTGTCGGCAGGATGACCACCTTGTACATATTAAGTTTGGTGTTGAGATGAATACCGTGGCGATTCCAGACTGTGCTTTGAGGACGGCCAAAG
>CACRXP010001377.1:49961-74418 GCA_902702965.1 Spirometra erinaceieuropaei | reverse complement strand
CCACCACCACCACCACTAGTCATACTTTTTACTCCTAATTTCATTTACTAAATTCACAAAAGACATGTGGTGGTGGAAATATCGGCATGAATTCGTGCCGGCAAAACAAGGGACCGTGGAATGATCCATTATGGCTTACGTGACATCATTAGCCAGCAATACCCCAATCCCAGGCTGCACACTCGATATTCGAACCCTAAGTCAGTTGGTCTTCGGGCAAAGCCCTCGATACTGCGCTGCAGACCCATTTCATGTCAGTAAAGGCCAGGAATATCCAATCACATTGAGGTGGCTTGTGCCGACCTGTACCGTATGGAGGGCGGAGAACGCATTTCGGTGTTGCTTCACGACCTAAACTGGCAGTTGCTAATCGACAAACTTTTACTGACAAATGACCATTCCCGACTTGTGTCAGCTTGCCTATGAATTCTTTATGATTTGCCATCTTTTTCATGTCATTGGTCCCAGCAGTGCAGCCGTTTCATCGAATGCCTGTGTCTTAACTTCCCTCGTATCACAGCCATGCCACTTTAAACTCGCAATCAGACATTACCGAGTTGGCGTAAGTTGCACCAAGTTTCCTTGTTCCATAAACGACGCGACTGCGTTCTTCTTCAGTTTCTACTCGCTCGCGACTAGGGCACGTACGTTTCATACCTTTTCTTGATTTTTCTACCACTGACAGGGTCGAACAGTCGACTGGTGCGTGGGAGAGGAAAGGTAGAGTGACGATGACACTGGGGAATTCATCCCCATTGCATTCTTCAATAACAATATACTTGACGTGCTTAAATCTATCACGAAGCGCTTAGCGTCTCGGCTTGGAATTGTGCCAACTGACATGATGATTTGGGCCTTTTCAGGACTGGGGCTCAAGCTGCAATGGCTCCTTGATGTGTGTCGGCTGTATGTCGCGCTCACGCATGTATAACCCAAAGCCAGCCAATAGATGCGAAGAGACGAGTCCCAGGAAGCAGTCTTGAAGAAGGAGACACGATCGCTGGGATAAGAGGTTTATTGGCCTGACGTTTCGGATTCCTGCTCGAACCACATCGTCAGATACCCGTATCTGCTGTTGTCTCTGATGATGGGTTCGCGAGCAGGAATCCGAACCGTCAGGCTAATAAAGCTCTTGTCCCGGCGATCGTGTCTCCTTCTTCAAGATCCAAAGCCTTCTTTTTGGGGTGGCACACCTAATGCAGACTAGCTCGCGTGTGTGGTACATGTAGACGGGACGTTTAGATTTGCCAAACATCGCGCTCGTAATCACCTCCGGTCGTTTTGTCGTTATCTGGGGGTAGAAGAGAGTGCATTAGATGCTGGACAAGTCTGCCTCATGAGAGTAGGACACGGAGAGTGGACGACGGTCAAACTGCCATAACCAACATTCTTCCAAGTGCTCTCCGTAGGACGCCGGCAGTTTTACGGTTAACACATTTTGAATTGCGGCCTCCGCCTCCTCACCGTCATTTTGTCTCGTTTCAGAAGTAAACTCTCCGCTCGCCTTGACACATTGTTGCATCGTCACCAGTCAAACAGGGTCATCTGGCTTCACAAGAAAAACCCCAAGCAGGAGTCAGGTTAGTTCTCAGGCTTCATGCTTCCACTGCCGGCTCTTTTTGGCGCGCTTGAAACTTTCATACACTTTCAGGCGTCGTCTCACCGTTCGTTGCCTCGTCGGGTACAAAGGACGATCACGGACAGCAAACCTTCCGGATCAAGTCAATCCGCCTTCCTAGTCAGGTCTTTATTCGACGGTACGCCAGTCAGGTTTGCCTGCTGGCGTCGACAGAAAACCAGTCAGCTGACGTCATCATTTTTATACCTTCCTCCACCTTGACCGATGAGCAGTTGAACCTTCTCAGGGGCAGCCTCGGCCGGCAATCTCTGGAGGTCAGCTTGTTTAAACCATGGTACGTTTAGTTGCTTTCTTTGTGAATTCTCATTGAGTAAACATAGGGAATAGAAACTTGAAGCAAGGTCTTTGGAACAGTTCAGTCGGATTTTATTTGTGGAAACAGTTGACTTATCGACTGTCAACTTCACCTGGCGTAAATGCGTGATGTTTCAGCCTGCTTAGCCTAGCGTGCAGTAGTATCATTTTTCGTCTGAAAGTCACAATGCTGTTAAGTCCCCTGCGATAACTTGAGTAATAACGGCAGCACAATGAGTGACCGATATCATGAAATGTTTGCCGAAATCCTGAAAGGCGTTTTTCATTAAGAAGGATTACTTAGGTGGGGCTGTACTATCAATTATCACGCGGCATAATCCCATAATACTTTGAATTCGTCAGGATATTGGTTTTTAAATGGCCTTTTTTTTCGACCTCTTGTCCAAACGGCATCTGGTAAAAGATGACTACTTAAGTAGTGAGCATTTTTAACACTGACTTTCGATGTCCAAGAAATTCACATATGTTTTATAGAAAAGATGTACAAAAATATTCTTGTGTTCATTCGGTAGTAATTCACGGCACTTGAAGAAAGAGTATCTTTTAATTTTTATTGTGCAATCTTTTGGACCGTGCAATGCTTATTCATGCAGCATCTTTCCTGTCCGTTTATCAATGCTGCTCACAAACCATACAACATAGTCCTCATCCATTACCAAATGTTATGAACTTTACATGGTATCTTCTTAAAGGCATAGAAAAATCCATGATTCTCCGCACGCGGAAAGTGTACACCTTGTAGACTGAAATCGCTAAACGGCAATGCAATGGTTGATCTGGCTCAAAATTATTCGAGGACTGGCGAGCTCTTTCGAAGCCTAAATATACCCTCTCCTCGAGTGTAAAGCGCGAAAATGGCACGATTTTCTACCCAATAAGTGAAGGAAAGCATATTTTTGTGCATGTTTTCAATCAAATATTTTTGACTTTATAAGGCCATCTAAAATCAATGTGAAAATGCATACTACTTAAGTGGTCATTCTTCACCGAGCGCAGATTTTAAGGGAGATCAAAAGTGAGGTACATTCAAAAGTCAGCATTCTGGTGAGTCCGGAGTATTACGGGATTATGCCGCGCGGTAATCAATACTGCAACCACACCTAAGCAATCCTTCCTAATCGACGACGCATTTCATAATCGCGGCTAACATTTCATGAGACCGGTCACTGATTGTAACATGTGGGACGCTGAGGACCCAACGACGCACTGAACACTTTCTAGCATCAAGGTCATTTTCTGCGCCGTAACCAGGTCGTTAAACACCCATTCACAATTTGTAGGCCAACGAGATCGCAGATTATTGGTGGAGCTGTCATCTTAACATCCAGTAGCTAAGGAGTCCTGGGTTGGTCCCCGGGTTATCCAAATATGGGGTTAGGTATGCCTGGCTGACGATGACTAACAAGCAAGAAATCGCCATCTCTGTCTCTGGTCTTTGCTAGTACTCCTGCATAATTTAGCGAGGTTGCTAAATTGAACCCTAAGCCGAATTGGGTGAGTACGTGCCGTAGCTCCATTGGCGAACGCTCTTCCAACATAAGTTAGCATCCCCAATAGCAACCGACAGGACGACGAACCCGTTGATTAGTGGATTGGCTCTTGACTAACTGGCGACGGCCAGTAAGGCAGAAATACAGTAGGTGGGCTAACTCATGAAATGTCAACCGAAATTCCGAAATGCGTTTTCGTTTCGAAAAGATTAATTAAGTAGGGTTGTAAAACTAATCATTGTACAGCATAATTATATAATAATTTAGTTACCGCAGGATGCCTGCTTTTCAAAGAACTGCTTTCCGTTTTCATGCAACAACCAAACTCTGCAAAAAATGACTACCTAAGTAGCGTGCGTTTTTCCCGTTGATCTTCGGCGCCCTTAAATATTAAATTATATTTCATGGAAAAAATGCATAAAAATATTCATTCCCTTGCTCATTTGGCAGAAAATAATGTCTTTTGCTAATTTTACACTCGAAGGAAGGTTATCATTCAGTTTTTAAAAAGTTTCTAATTGTGAGATTTTTCAATACAGTGAAATGGCCGTTCATAAAACGACATGTCTCTGCATTTACCAGTGCGGTTTGTAAAGCTAACAATGGGATTCAATTTCACCGGTAAATTTTATGAACCCCACATGATCTCCTAATACCGTAGAGAAATATATGGTTTTCCGTACTCGGAAAATATACGGCTGGCAGTTTGCAGACCCTGAATGCAAGTGTGACGGCAGGTCAGGGTTCAAAACTATTCGGGAATTGGAAAAGTTCTTTAAAACCGAACTATACTCCTCCTTCGAGTATAAAATTAGAAGAAGACATTATTTTCTGCCAAATGAGCAAGGGAATGAATATTTTTATGCATTTTTTCCATGAAATATAATTTAATATTTAAGGGCGCCGAAGATCAACGGGAAAAACGCACGCTACTTAGGTAGTCATTTTTTGCAGAGTTTGGTTGTTGCATGAAAACGGAAAGCAGTTCTTTGAAAAGCAGGCATCCTGCGGTAACTAAATTATTATATAATTATGCTGTACAATGATTAGTTTTACAACCCTACTTAATTAATCTTTTCGAAACGAAAACGCATTTCGGAATTTCGGTTGACATTTCATGAGTTAGCCCACCTACTGTATTTCTGCCTTACTGGCCGTCGCCAGTTAGTCAAGAGCCAATCCACTAATCAACGGGTTCGTCGTCCTGTCGGTTGCTATTGGGGATGCTAACTTATGTTGGAAGAGCGTTCGCCAATGGAGCTACGGCACGTGCTCACCCAATTCGGTCTAGGGTTCAATTGAGCAACCTCTTTGACGGTTACACATAGCAATCAGTTTACAACCCCACTTATTTAATCATTTCGAAACGGGAACGAATTTAGAAATTTCGGCTGACATTTCCTGAGTTCGCCCACCTACTGTATATTTTCTTCAAACGTTTATTCCCTTCTTTTATTTCTTACCAAATGCATCCCGCCTGAATTGCAAAAAGGTATGAGTTGCGCACGGCACCTACTCTGTGTACGTCGGACAGGCCTACACGAACCATCTTTGCGCCATTCATGGCGACATTCAGGCGTTCGTCTGTACCACCGCCACCTGATGAAATCATTCATCTCTCAGTTGAATGCGACTGCCTTAAAAAGGGTTCGTTTTGGCAATATTTGTCGATCTTCGTTTACTACGTATGGATTTGCTTATTGAGACATTTGATCTCCCGAATTCGTCATGTTTCATTTTAGGTTCTACAGAGACGTGCCCTCGACGGTACGGACCAGGGGTTCGTCTTCGCTGTGCTGACTTTTTTTGTTTTCGTGAATCCTATTGTGAATTATTCAGGCGTACTCTTTAGCGATAACGTTTCCAAGGTTCCTATAGTTACTTAATTGTAGACATTTGACATATTTCCTTACCTCGATGGACTTTAACAGCGTTCGCATGTCTCCGTTGCCGGCAAAAGGTGTCGCATGTCCCCAACCTCTGTGATTCCTCCCCTAAACACAGGAATGACAGTAAAGACAGGAATAATCATCGCAAATTCGGAATGCGACCAATCAGATCTGTCTCCTGCACCTGTGGCCTTGGTGGCAGTTGCCAGTAAAGTGTTCTGGCAGTCTGGGGACAGCTCGAATCACCCGCTTGTCTATTTATGCCAGAATTCCCACTGTTGCCTACTAACCTCCAGTCGGAGACCTCATCGAAAGCAAGCAGACGCCACAGGAGCCTGCGTATAGAACCCGAAGTGTCTCGTTCTGTGACTTGCAGGTCGGCTCTATAAGAAGTCCACCGGAACGGTCATCAAAGTCTTGCGGTGTTCTGCTCTATGGAGTTCTTCACCTGCAGTGAGTTACCGATCTCATGAAATGTTGGCTGAAATTCTGAAATGCCTTTTCTATTCGGAAGGATTACTTAGGTGGGGTTGTAATACTGATTAGCATGCGGCATAATCCAGTAATATTTCGGACTCGGCAGGATATCCGCTTTTGAAGACATTTCTTTTTAACCTCCTGCAAAACCCACACTCGGTAAAGAAAATGACTATTTAAATAGCACGCATTTTTCGCATTGATGTTCGATGGTCTTATAAAGTCAAATATATTTAATAGAAAGTATGCACAAAAATATACTTTCTTCTACTCATTTCGTGGCAAATCACGTCGACATTACATTTTATGCCCGGGAAAAGGTACATTTAGGTTTCAAAAAGTTTTTAATTATACGATTTTTAAGACCGTTCAATGTACATTCATACAGCATCGCACCATCACTCCTCATGAAATGTACAACCTAGTCCGCACTCATTGCAAAATTTCATGAACCCCAAAGGGTATCTTACTAAAAGCCTAGAGAAATAAATTATTTTCCTTACACAGAAAGCATGCGCCTTGTAGACTGAAATCGCTAAACGCTAACGCAACGTCTGGTCAGGCTTAAAAGTATTCGGGGATTGGAAAACTTTTTTAAAACCTAGATATACCCTGTCTTCATGCATAAAATATTAAGTCGACGTGATTTGCCACCAAACAAGTAGATGAAAGCATAATTTCGTGCATACTTTCTATAAAATATATTTGACTTTATAATACCATCGAAAATCAATGCGAAAAATGCGTGCTATTTAAGTAGTCATTTTTTACCGAGTATGGGTTTTGCAGGAGATCGAAAAGAAATGCATTCAAAAGCCGACATCCTAGCAAGTCCCAAACATTACTGGATTATGCCGCATGATAATCAGTATTACAAACCCACCTAAGTAATCCTTCCAAATCGAAAACGCATTTCAAAATTTCAGCCAACGCTTCATGAGATCGGTCACCCAGTGTACTTATTCACGGGATTTCATTCGAGATTTTCGCGGCATGTCGTCACAGATCGTCACCACAATCATTACCCCACCACTGTGTGAGTTCTGGTCCATAACAGTCTGTCCTAACCGTTCAATATCCGATCTGGCTTTCGACAAGGTTGTACCCTGTTGCCCATTCTGCTCAACTACATCATTGGCTGTATTCTCTGAAGGTCCCTATGTAATTTCGACGGTGTTGAGTTCGCACCCGGGCGCTGATTGTCTGATCTAGACCATGCTGACGATATCGCCTTGCTAGCCTCTCAAGCTTTGGTGATCTGCAGTCTGTGGTATAATGGGTAAATGTAGTCGTCAAATCTGCCGTTTTATCAATAAACGCGGAAAAAACTAAAGTGTTTTTGAGGTACATTCCTGACCAGGAGAAGGCAACCCTCAGAATGACTGTCAACTTGAAGAGGTAGACAATTTCAGATACCCCGGGGCGAGGCTTCCGTCTAATGGTCATGGTAAGGGCGACACTGTCTTCGGAATAGATGTTGCTTTCAGCGTTTTCTCAATCCTTAGAAAGTGCTTGACGCGATGTCTCTATCGTCACGGATGTCCGCGTGTGTTGTGCATCCACCCGGTCAGTTCTCGTGGATAATGAATTAAAACCGGAGGTATTTGTCCATTGCTGCCTGAGGATCTTCCTAAGAGTGAATTACACTAACTTCGACTTCTTTGCCCCTCAGTTACGGGTCGGATGTTTTTTTTTTGAAAACACTTTCAGAGAGCGGATCACAACCGCCTGCTCTGGACTCCAGAATTGGAGCCGGCTACTTCATCCCTTTTGGTACTTCACAAGTCGCTTTGTTGGTGTCAACACAAACTACGGTAATCTTTTCATGGTTTACCACTTCACTTGTATGCCTTACTACCTGCACCTACGGAGGGCGAATAATGCTCACAGGCAACTAGCTCCAGCATGCCCAGAAGGGTTCATTAGTTTCATTCATTCTATCTGCTATTTCTCCCTCTCACTCTCTTTCTCCCGTTACATAAACGCATTCGGACCGGAACAGCCTTTCCAACATCCTGAAGTATATTTAGGAATATCAAAGTAAACTTTGAACGGTAAACCGTTGAACAGAGGCGAGTAGGTTTACTGATGCCCATTACCATTGCAAAGGAGTACTCAAGGAAATCCGATGTAAGCTCAAAGTGTTAGACAGCAAAATGACCGTCCTGTGATCACTCTCCAAGGATCGCAATTGATATCAACCATTGATGCGTAGCTTGCCTCTCATAGCTCCCCTCTCACTCCGAAAGCCTCGTGGGTCATTTTCTTTACGGATTCCGCAGTCAGTTGGCCATACTACTAACCTGCTTTGTGTGAAAGCCCGGGTGGTATCCTGTCTGGTGGTCTGTCGTTGGCAGTTTTTCATTCCATCACTGGGTGGTGCACTCCCTTCCGTCTGCATTTCCAGATTTGTCTTCATCCTCAACTTCACCGGTGGTTTCCTCGCTGTACTCTTGGTACCAACATCAGTTTTTGCATTGGGTCGTCAAGGCATGCGAAGGACCTCCTGTGCTTTGGCTAATTTGGGAGCTGGATGCGTCTGCGAGGTCTCAGATTTACAGGCCCTTCCACAGGCAAGCAATGATGAGTAAGTGGTTCGTTTTTACACGAGTTATAGTGCCTACTCATTATAGCCTAGTAGAAAGTGTATTTTACTCTTTCAGGTTTTCCGCGAAGATCTTAGAGCACATCAGCTGCGTGCGGGAGATTGTTGGTCCGGTCAGTGTTCCTGACTTTATTTTCTTCGTTTCCCGTGTCAACCTTTACTTCCCGTCTCTTACGAAAATTTGTTTCCCTCACAGTATTGTATGTGGGATTACGTTTATAGTCGTCTTTCTCTCCCACAAGACTGCTTCTAGTGTTAAAGACACGCCCTGCTCCTGGGTGGTCAAGCGTTTGCCCGCAATATTTGATTCTGTTTACAGAAACCAATCATTATTCAGATGAATGAAACAGATGGGATTCACTTGCTCTGAGTGTGGGGCAGGCGGGTCGCACTTCGAGTTCATGCGGTGGGATCGTTAGAGCGAAGGAGCTGTTGTCAGCGCACTGTATCACCGGGAGGGCGGGGGGGGGTTGGAAGCCCGCGGGAGGAGAAATAACGTGGGATCGTCATAAGCCAGTAATTTTGACTTGAAAGTGACTGGCGCATTTCACACTGGGCCTTCGTAATTCTCACTCAAGTAAACGTTATGGTTAGTGGTTCGACAGTTCGACCATCGGTTTCGATGATGTCCACCGTGTGCCCCACAGTTGCAGCAGCAATGGGAGCAGGGACGGTGATTTACGTAGGGGTTTATAGTGCCGGTAGACTTGCGTAGCATCTACCTACTCTCTCTCCTCCTCCCCCGCCTGGGCCCGGTGTCAAGACAGAGTCAAGAAGACCGAAGACGAGGGAGGCCGCAGGTGGATGGCTCGGATGGATCCTCACCTTGGCGTTCCACCACACCCTCTGGTCCACACAACAATGACCAGGATTTCAACCAACACAACAGAGATTTGGAGACTGGCACGGCCGAAGCCGCACCTGGGCGCGCCGCCGACGCCTGGCTCGGATCCCGCACTGTGGTGGGAGTGCCATAAAGGCCACATTAAAAAGGAGCCATTGCAGCCTGACTCTCAGACCGCCTCCGGTCAAAGAGGAGGTCAAAGTTACCCCGTCAGTTGGCAACCTTCCAAGCCACGGCTTTTAGCGCACCGTGATAGCTTCAAGCGCGTCAGATTGTCTATAGTGAGGAGAAAGTGCGCTGAGTCGTCGACCTCACTCTCCCTTCCCACTCCCACACCCCAGCCGCTGTCCGAGCCGGTCAGCAGACTGGAGTGGGGAATGGGCGCGGTGGCTGTCATGGTCGACTGACCATGACTGCGCGCGCCACGGCACTACCTGGCCCCCCATACACACAACACCAGGATTTCACACAACGGGGGTTGAACGGCGTGTCTCTCACTTGCGTGAGAGTGCCGTGGAAGGTGCTGTTTCAGCCCGTCCCCAGCCCACCAGTCCGCCACTCTACACAACACACACACACAACGCGACGAACTGCGTGAACCGAGAGCGGGCGTCAATCAGCAACCTTCCTATCCACGACGCTTGACGTGTCGGGATAGTCTCGGACTCAAGTGACCCGTGCAGCTGAAGCCGCCTGGGGATCGAGTCGAGATGCGGACTTCCCACTTGCGTGGGAGGTGGCAGTTGGGTGCATGTGGTGTGTGAGTGTTGATTTCTGGTGGGGTGGTGGTGGTGGTGGTGGTGGAGGAGGTAGGGAGTGAGTGAATGTGTGGTGTGACCGGCGGTTATCTATCGCAGGTCGTCATGGATGCGCATGTGGCCGAAGAGACCCATGCGATGCCTGAAAGTGCGAGGGTAGTGTGGGCAGTTGAGACGAGCTTGGTGGGTATAGGTGGGTGCTCCAGGCACTGGTTCGCCAGTCTCTGTGCGATGGATTCGCAAGTGACCGACCAGGCCGATGCGTGAGGTGAATGTGCGTGGACAGTGTGGGCATAAGAAGTCGGCGGTGTCAGTGTCAGCTACAGAGGAGGCGGTGGTGGTGGTGGTGGCGCGGACGGATGGAGCGAGGGTGGGGTGTGCACGGTGGATGTGGTGGGTGTGTCGGAAGTGCGGTCAAGGCCGCTCTCGTGTATGCGCATGTGGCCGAAAAGGCCCATGCGATGCCGGAAGGTGCGAGGGCAGTGTGGGCAGTGGAGGCGAGTGCGGTGGGTGTAGGTTGGTGCGCCAGGCACTGGTTCGCCAGTCTCTGCGATGGCTTCGCAAGTGACCGACCAGACCGATGTGTGAGGTGAAGGTGCGGTCGCAGTAAGGGCAGGTGTAGTCCTGATCCTTATCGTTGGAGTCGGGGGAGGTGGTGGTAGTGTCGGTTGTTGTGCGCGGGACAGTCGCCTGAGCGGCCGCCGTTGGAGCTGTGGGCGAGGAGGAGGAGGGGGAGGATGATGGAAGTGGTGGGTTAGAAGAATTGTCAAAGTAAGTTGGCGGTGGAGAGGAGGAGGAGGAAGAGGCGGGCGGGGGGACGATGGTTGGTGCCGTTCGAGAGGCGCAGTTAATCCGAAGATGTCCAACAAGTCCGATTCGAGCCCGGAATGTCCGTTGACATCGAGGACACGTTGGAAGCGGTTGTGCGGCGGCGTTGCGTACTGGGCGAAGTTGTGATTTGCGGGCTTCACGTTTCGCTTTGGCGGCAGCGATGCGGTTGGCTTCGTAGATCGCAGCGCCTGTCTTCCCTGTCCTCCTCCAGGTCGGTCGATCGAGTGCGAGCTCCTCCCAGTTGGTGGGGTTGATTTGCAGGCGTTTCAGGCAGGACTTCAGGGTATCATTGTAACGGCGAATCTGGCCTCCTTGACGGCGAGAACCCGTCGCGACGTCTCCGTAGAAGAGTCGTTTGGGTAGTCGCTCGTCGTCCATGCGCACCAGGTGGCCGCTCCAGCGCAGCTGAATTTGCTTCAGCATGGTGTAGATGCTGAGGATTCCCGTCCGTTCCAGCACATCAGTGTCGGGGATTCGATCCTGCCAGTTCAGCCTCAGGATGCGACGAAGACAACTGAGGTGGAAGTGGTTCAGACGACGTGCCTGCTTTGCGTACACCGTCCAGGTCTCCGCTCCATACAGTAGTGTCGGCAGGATGACGGCCTTGTACATCTTCAGCTTCGTGCTCAGCCGAAAACCGTGACGATTCCAAACTGTGCTTTGGAGGCGACCGAAGGCTTGACTGGCTTTCAAGATCCTGTTGTCGACTTCGTCGTCGATCTTGGTGTTGCGGGAGAGAGTACTGCCCAGGTACGGGAAGTTCTCCAACACTTGCAGTTGGGTTCCGTTCACGCTGATTTGCGGCGGCGCGTTGGGGGCTGTGACTGAGTGGGGTGGCGGTTGGTGCATCACCACCGTCTGCTGCGTGTTAATGACCAGACCGAAGTTCTCGCAGGCGGCGGAGAACAGGTCCATGCTCCGTTGCATCTCCTCTTCTGAGGTGGTGTTCAGGGCGCAGTCGTCGGCGAAGAGCAGTTCGTGAACGGTGGTTGTGGATACGCGCGATTGGAAGTGCATCCGCCGTTGATTCAGGAGATGACCGTCCGTCCTGTAGGCGATGCGGATCCCGGGGGGGGGGGGCGTTCGTTGCGGTGGGCGTCCATCAGCATGGCAGAGAACATAAGACTGAAGAGGGTAGGCGCCAGCACGCAGCCCTGCTTCACTCCGTTGGCCACTGCGAATGCCTCCTGAGACAGCTCCGTTGTCCGTGACTCGTGCCATCATACCGTCGTGCAGCCGACGCACCATCTAAGTGAATCGCTCCGGGCGGTCGAATTTCTGCATGATCTTCCACAGTCCTTCACGATTCACCGTGTCGAAGGCTTTCTTCAGGTCCACGAAGGTAGAGTACAGGTGGGTCCGCATCTCCTGACACTTCTCCTGAAGTTGACGGGCGGAGAAGATTATATCCGTGGTCCCACGATGACGACGGAAGCCGCATTGGCTTTCCGGCAGAAGGCCCTGTTCCAGATGGTTGTTGAGGCGGTTGAGAAGGATGCGGGCGAAGATCTTCCCGGCGATGTTTAGCAAGGAGATGCCACGGTGATTGTCGCAGATTTGGCGATTCTCTTGTCGCTTTTAAAGATTCACGATGGTTGCGTCTTTGAAATCTTGCGGGACCTCGCCTTGACGCCACATCTGGAAGAGCGCAGTCAGGTGATCCATTAGTTGGGGACCTCCGTGCTTGTAGACCTCAACAGGGATTGCGTTTGATCCGGGTGCTTTCCCGCTGGAGAGCTGCTGCACGGCCCTGATGGTCTCCTGGAGAGATGGCGGGAGGTCGAGGTCCACGTTGGTCTCCACTTGCGGCAAACGCTCGATGGCGGCGTCGGAGATGACGGAAGGACGGTTGAGGACGCCTCGGAAATGCTCGGCCCATCGCTGTAGGATTTGCGTCTTCTTAGTCAGGAGAGTGTTGCCGTCGGCGCTGAGGAGAGGAGCAGTGCCCTTTGTCGGCGGACCGTCGACAGCTTTGATCGCGGAGAAGAAGTTCTTCCATTCGCTGCGGTCCGCGTAACCTTGGGTCTCCTCAGATTTGCGAGCAGTCCAGGCGTCCTGCATCTCGCGCAGTCATTGCTGAAGCTGGCGGCGACTGCGGTAGAAGGCAGCTTTGGTGGCATCCGTGGGGTGATCTACGTAGGCTTTGTGTAGGCGGTTCTTCTCAGCAAGCAGATTTCTGATGGCGGCGTCGTTGTCGTCGAACCAGTCCTGGTGTTGGCGGGGAGCGCGACCGAAGACGGCGAGCGCTGTCGACTGGACCGTGTCTCGCAGTTGACACCAGCGGTTCTCCACGGAGGCGTTCTCGGCAGCGGCGGCATTGGCGGCGGCAGCGATAGGAAGGTTGTCTAGCCTTTGAGCTAGCTCATTGCTGAAATGAAGATGGTGAGCGGGCAAAGACAACAAGGCAACATTTAACGTACCTGGGGGTCGCTTACCTTGTGGTCTCCTGCGAGGCTGTAGGCGAATACGCATCTTCGAGATGACGAGGCGATGGTCGGTCCACCCGTCAGCGCCCGCGATCGCCTTTGTCACCAGCACGTCCCGTTGATCTCGCCTCCGGACGAGGACATAGTTCAGCAGGTGCCACTGGCGCGACCGAGGATGCCTCCAGGTGGCCTTCTCTCGCTCCGGCAGACAGAAGAAGGTGTTCGTTAGGATGAGGCGGTGTTCTGCGCAGGTGCGGAGAAGCAGCAGACCATTGCCGTTTGAGCCGCGGAGACCGTGGGGACCCAGCACTCCTCTCCAAGCAGTATGGTCTGTGCCGACGCGGGCGTTGAAGTCACCAAGGACAATCAACTTGTCCGCCTTCGACACAGTCGCCAAGAGGGCGTGCAGGTCCTCGTAGGATTTGTCCATGACGGCGTCGGGGTTGGTCATCGTCGGAGCGTAGGCGCTGAATATGGTGGCGAATTTGCCCCCACCCCGGCGGAGAGGCAGACGGAGGCTCATCAGGCGATCGTTGATGCCCTGCGGCAAACAGGGCAGTCGTCCCACGATGTCGTTCCGAATGGCGAAGGCGACGCCCGCGTCCCGTCGCTCTGCCCTGGGTCGACCGCTCCAGAAGAAGGTGTAGCCGGCACCCACCTCCTCCAGTTGGCCTTGTTCGGAGAATCGGGTCTCGCTGAGTGCGGCGATGTCCACCTTGTAGCGCGCCAGTTCTCGTGCCACTAGCGCCGTCCTCCGTTCCGTTCGGTTGCTCCTCGGATTGTCTAAAAGGGAACGAACATTCCAGGCTGCCAGAGTGAGCGGGCTCACCCTGCCAGTCTGGTGACAACGAGTGGGGCGATGAGAAGGAGATGGAGAAGAAAGTGACGAAGGAGAAGAATAGGCAGAGGAAGAGGAAGAAGAGGTAGGTTGAGGAGAATGAGTATGGTTGTTGTTGTTATCGGTATTGTTGATGTTTCGATTTTGATTGTTTCGACCATGATTAGACGTCTGCGACTCTGGCTAGCCTGGAGACGGCGTGGTACCCAGCAGTGTTTAGGCCACCTTTTCTAGGCCCTTCCCCTCGTGGGGGCAGGCAGTGCCATCCCTGAATAGGGCTGCCATGTGCCGTTGTGGCACTGCCGAACTCCACTATGGGACCACGACTTCGGGTTGTAGTGGAGAGCGACTCGAATTCGCCGTAAGCCGCGGTCTCCGACGGCGTAGGTGGGCGCGTCAAGGCGATGGCGATGTGGAAATCCATCCCGTCACCGGCTGTCCAGCGGCATGCAGAGACGAACCATGTCACGACGGTGCCGACGCAAGGTTCCATCCGACCTTCCATCCTGCGGAATCCGCAAACCCTGTGCACAGGGCACAGCGCACAGGGCCCCCTCACCTGGTTTAGCCCGCCGGTCGAGACGGTTGCCCGGGGTGTGGCCGCTGAGCAGAGCCCAGCTACGTGGAGCCACAGGTGAGAGTTGAGTGCCAGCAAGTGGACGCTAGACGCAGTCTCACCTGCAAGCAAGTGAGCGACCACCACGACCATTACGTGAACCCACCGCTGACACCCCTACACCCCATGGTTAGTGGTAGTCACAGTCCGAATGGTTAATGGAGTTCGGCGGAGGCCGTGCAGTGGAATGCCGGTTGGAACGATGGCTTCTTGGATGCTTGTCCGCAGCTGCAGAACAAAAGGTCATGCTAACCGACGTCCTGTTTATGCTTCACAAGACGAGAATGAATTCAGCGACACTCAAGAGCAACCGGCGCACGGTATACGGTAAGCAACGTAACTTCTCCGATAGCTTATGACAACGCAGCGTGGGATCATTCCCGAATGCCTTCTTACTAAGCGTCTGTCCGCATCTTCTGAAAAGCCCATCCTTATTTTTGGCTTTTGATAAATGTGTCTATGTCTGACACCCCCTCAATCTATTTGTTTTCACATAGTATGTTTCTCGCATACTCAGATTATCCGTCCATACGTTTGGGGAGGGGGGAGGGGCGGATCCTACTCGCTATGGTCGACATACATCGAGCCAAGTTTTTTGGTTTAAGTGCCGTAAACAGGATATTTTTTATCCCATCTACCTCTTTTTTAGGACGATCTTGAAAATTATGCACAGAAGACAGCGATAACGTCGCTGTCCTCTATTCTGCCAAATATGTCATCAATTTTGAGTCTGTAACATTGCGCTTTCTCCATGCGATCTATTCGCAGCTCCTCAGCCCCGTGATCTTCTTGGGTTGTTGTGAGTAGTGTCGTATAGCTCGGGAGTTACGATTAAGAGCGACGAGCGACGAATACGCGATGGCTAATACTGAGAAATGAAATGGAGCCTGGATTCTTTGCTCTCATGAAGCAAGAAGTCTAACAGCAAATTCCAGATTCCGGTCTGGGATTTGGGGTTTGGATGGTTGACGAGAGCAGAGAGCGACGCTTCCATGCTGCATTCTAAGGGCGAGGACGCTCCCGTCATTTGTAAGTAGATCGGGAGTCAGATCGGCGTGTGGCAGGAGTTATTGGAGTGCACACCCATAACAAATATCAACATTCGGGGTGTGGTGGCGCGCCGAGGCGCAGGCTCCCGCCGCACTGGTTATGATCCAAGCCGCCACTCCCTTGTCTTGTCGTGTAAAATCCTACTCAGGTTGGAGGGTGGGGGGGGGGTTGATACGGCTGCGATCATGCCTGATCTAGCCGGCCTCGATGATGTCATAAACTGTACCTCTCCACGCGTGTGAAGATCCGCGGCAGCAGATCCGCGGACAGCTCCACCCATTCCCTACGCCAACGACGTAGACCGAATACCGAAGGTCCAGGAACTACCTCCATGTCTTGACGAACTGTTTCGAGCAAGGTTTTGAACTGACCTCCTCTTCGACGCCTCCAATGGGGCAACGGTGCCGGATCGAGGGCAGTAATACTGAGCTCCTGAGGTGGACGACGAAGAACATGCCTGAACCAGCTTAGTCGTCTTTCTTGGATGGCCTGAATTATCCTTGCGAGGTTGTTGCAGCGAGTGCGGGCTGTCTCATTTGAGACGAAGTCGGTGAACTACACTCGAAGGATGGTCCTCAAGCAGTGATGGTCAAATACCTTCAGTTTTCGCTCGTTCTCCACGCGCAAAACCCAGCACTCACAACCATAAAGAAGGACAGACCGGATAGATGCACGGTAAACGCGAATTTTGGTGGCACTGGAGAGGTCACGTCGGATCCATTGGCCTTTCCGAAGGCTTGAGAAAATCCAGCGGGCTGCATGGATTTGGGAGACGATGTCGTCCTTACTCTGTCCATTAAGCAGCAGCCTCGCCCCGAGGTATTTAAAACTGTCTACTTCTTCAGGTTGACAGCTATCAATCCCGAGGGGTGCCTTGTTCTGGTCAGGAATGCGACTTGCAGTGTACGTTGTGTACCAAGCGGTGTGTTATTATGCCTAGGTGCAGGTTTTCGCATTCTGTTATGACGTCAGGTCCAGGTGGGGAGGAAGAGGAGAAAGTGCGACAAATTCTACGCAAGCCTGCAACTACTACGATCTAATTGTGGGGTTAGGCATCCCAACCAATTTGACAAGTGCTCTAAAGCACAGCTGGAATGGGGAAGAACTTGGTTTGCCGTTGAGCCTAAAACGTACGCTTTTCCGGGAGAATCGCTCGTAACCGTTTTAATTATTCTGGAAATTATTCGGAACAACTAAAACACCTAAAAGTCCATCTCTGTTTCATCTTCACCTGAAAATTCACGCACGACTGACATGCAGAACGACAACCAATCTTTGCATGAAGCATTATTTTTGGGGTACGCTTAACGCCTCATTTTAGCGGTCGCCGCATAGTTACTCTCTTTACACCAGCCGTTTTGTGAATCCCTGGTAATCTATAAAATTCCCCTTGTATGTCAATGGTTTTTAGTTCTTCGAATTCGAACGCAGCGAGGATTCACAACTCACCGTGCCAGCGTGCCTCCTGACTGACAAGACGTCTACGGCATCATCCGAGGAGACGCCGAGCACTAACGTCCCATTCTTCCTGCTGCAGTCGGGAAAAGGACAACTAACCTTCAAGCGCTCTCTTTTCTCTGAAGAATCGACTTCTCCCCCCTTTTCGGTTAGTTGAGCCCCCTCCGCCGCCTTGATTTGCTGTTCGTTCATGTGTATATGAAGGGCCGAAGACTGCCATACCATTTGGTGGTTGCCGTTGGTGTGTCCCTCTTAGGACCGGGGGGGGGGGAGGAAGGGTGGGATAGGTATGGAAGGTATAGTAAGTAAGCGTATACCTGAGACCCCATTGTTTGACCCTCACGACCAATGTGGTCTTCATCGGGTGCGCGCAGTCGTGAACCGCGCATAAATTTGCTGTCTTATCCCTTCTTCTCACTCCCATCGCGTTCGAATGTCAGGACAACCCCTTTTGAGAATTATAAGCCGATGAAAAAGCCCGGCAGCCCATCTACACGTGCCACACACAAGCCGATCCCTAACTTCACACCTCTACCGGCCTTTGCTCAGGGGTGGGGGCTAGGCTTCTGATCTCGGATAAGTGAGACTGCCCAAGTTACAAAGCGACCCCTGCAGCCTTACCCTCAGTTCTCTGTCGGACCGGGTTATCTCGTCAGTTAGCAAACTTCTAAGCCGCGGTACCGCTACAGCCTTATGATAGGCTGAAGTGCGTCCAATTTGTAATATGGGAGAAGTAAACTTGGTTGCCATAAGCATGAGTTCCTTCTCAGTATGGGCTTCGACCTCTCCTCTCTCCCACGCAAATCAGTTTACCGCCCGAGCCCACCAACCAACTGCTCATACGTTAGGGAGTACTGGCTGACGTGGTTTGACAACCTCCAGCCTTTCGGAGTGTGTCGGGCACGCCCAGGCGCGGATTCACGCCGCGCCGGTTGTGGTCAAGGCCGTCAGTTTTTTGTGTAAAATCCCAATCACTGTATGTTGTGGACCAAGGGTTGTGGTGGCACGCCTAGGTGCAGGTTTTCGCACATACGGTGGCAGCCTGAGACACGTGAGACACGAGGCGGAGTTAGACAGCTCGTCTACGCGTGCCACACACAAGCCTGGTCTGCACGTGATGGGCCGGGATTTCATTCAAAAATGCGTCCTAGCTGAGTGGGAGTGTCATAGAGGCCACACTAAGAAGGAGTCATTGCAGCCTGACTCCCCGCCCTGAGAGAAGGACCGAGTTATCCCGATAGTTGAGGTGAAACATAGAAATCACGCATTTGTTTGCCTGAGGCCTTGAACTCAGACGCCAACCATTTTACGACTGATAAGGCAAACGGTACTTATGGACTATTTTGACAGGCTGCTCGCTAGTTCTGAAGGTAAAGGGCTGACGGTATAGGTGGTCGCGGAGACCGCTATGTCTGATCATAGACGCGTAAACTCCAGTCAACTCACGGTTCGTTTTCCTTTCAATCCTAATATCCCTAGTGGCTTTTTTTTTTAACTGAACATATGACCCTTCTCAAAGGTGGGGATGCCTTTGTAGGATATTCGGTCCGCTCATCGAACTCTCAGTTTATTTTCATATATATTTCGGATATCCCCTTTAGTGAACGTGCTTTTGAGGAAATAACCGCATGGTAGACACTCATCTCCGCGGTTACAATGCTGCAAAGACTGGAGAGTCGCGTACGCAGTTCACATTGTATGGCGTGTGGGTTGCCTGCTCGATGACCGCGTTCTGTGGCGTTCCGCGCTTGTTGATGGCTGGCGGCCTCGAGGGCCTTTCGCCTTGATTGCGTGTTGTGTTAGGTCGGTTCGCAAAACAAAGCAGAGGACAGACATATGTTTAGCGGCCGTTGACTGATCGATCGATGGACATTCAGACTTCTTGCCTCGCAAGATGCACATGCAGCTCGTCTGCGCACGCAATGCTCCAGTCCCAGAAGATGCAGGGCAGAAGTAAGTGCTCTTAACGTCAGAACGAAAATTAGCTCTTCCCAGGGGAGAGCGGCCCCTTCTTCTCACAGAAAGTGTATTTCACCTTGATGAGCAGTCTGATGTGGTGCACCGTCTCCCATGCTTTTATTTTCTTGCGAGTATGCACATGAGACTCTGTGGGGGAGAGGGGGGCGGGAGAGTTCGGAGTCACGCATACATTAGGACAAACTGGCCGTGCTGGCCGTGTCCTGGAAAGCTGTAAACACACCCTCGAGAGGCAGGACGCTTTCAAGTTTGCGGTTTGCCGCGATGGCTGGGAAGCAAAACACCCGTGAGAGGAATGAATTCTGGAGTTCTAAGGGAAAGCCATTAACCGGCAGAGGTGCCCTGCGCCTGCATGCGCAGTCCTGCGTAACCATCTGCAAACATGCAGAATTGATCGTCGGCGAGTTAGCAGGTTTCGTAAGTACAGTTTGTTGTTTTTTGCCGTTATCATCTCTGACTGTGGAATCGCGTGTGAGTTCGAAGCCTCAGCATGCAGTGATGAAAGCCAACAGCCTGGACTACTGACGATTGATCGGGAATTAATATTTCAGACTCCGGTACCGGTTAAACTGGTGCAGGTGTAGCTTGTTGAATAAAACTGCACAATTCACCCTGCATAACTGTCTTAATGGCGTGCGGTTATTCGCTTAAAGGGCAGTTTTCCTCAATGTTTAACTTGTTTTTTTTCCTATTCTGTGAATCGGTAAACCGACCGGTTCGGACGGTGACTGGGGCCTGGAAGTGGAAATAGAGAGTTACATCGATCCCTCAGCGCATTTTCCTCACTACAAACAATCTGACGCGCTTGAAGCTATCACGCTGCGCTAAAAGCCGTGGCTTGGAAGGTTACCAACTGACGGGATAACTTGGACTTCGCAGTCGGCCCAGTGTGTGCTTATGTGTACTGACGGGCTTGTGGTCTGCGAGTCAGACCGCAATGACTCCTTCTTAATGTGGCCTTTATAGCACTCCCATTCTGTGGGATCCGAGGAGGCTATAGTGCACGCCTAGGAACGGCTCCGGTCACGCCTGTCGCTTGTACCCTCTCCCTCGCATAGTCTTAGCTATGAGATACTGCAACAGATGCTGCGCAAGTTTAATATCATTGTAAAAGAAACCACAGCAAGTCACCGTGTCTGCTCTCAGCCTGCTGTGCATCACATGCTGGAAGTCGTCCAAATCGACGTTTTTTATATAACTGCAAAATTGAGCAGGACTCGGCGACCCTGGCGGAATTCGAATTCGCGACCGACGCTCTGACCACCTGAACTATGGGGCCGAGAACCTTGAGTTCTTTACATCTGGCTTAACTCACACGTTGACTGTACTCAAACCTTGCTCTTTTTATGGCCGTCTCGAATCTCACCGATGTCGCCGAGGTTTTCACAATTTCACAGTCACTTCAATCATTCTAATCATCTAAAAAACTAACCATTCACTCACCGTGGTCCAAAGTCGGACTTTCACCCGTTAATGGTTGTTGAAACGCAGCCATTGCTTTGGGCTATGTCCTCATCTCCTCTTTATTAAGCTGCTTTACCCAGCCAGTGTAGAATTTCACCAAAGAAAGTGTTTACAGGACTGGAAAAGTCGGCAACATAAATTGTCTTCGAAAAATCAACAAATTAGGGCAATGAGAGGACGCCGATTAAGCCATTGAGGTCGCGCGGAGAATTGCGCTTTTGCATGCTCTTTCATTAAGGCGCCTACTGCAAACTGCGCTACAACAGTTCGACGGTTGATTCCGACGATGTCCACCGTGTGCTACGCAGCAAGGGGCAGCAGGCACGGTGACTTGCGCGTAAATTAGTTTATAGCGAATGCAGCAGCTACCGCACTCTCTCCTCCTCCCTCACATGTATCCGGTTTCAAGACATAGTCAGGAAGACCGGAAGCAGGGGAGGGCGCAGGTGACTGGCACGGCCGGACCCACCCCTAGGCGTGCCATCACACCCCCCCCCTCCGGTCCACAGCATACACTTGACCAGGATTTCTCACCAACAACAACAACACCCCAACAGGGGTCAGAGCGACGAGGATGACTGGGCAGCCATGCTCACCACCTATATATCAATCGGGAGCGCAAACGCATCCAGCGACAGGGTACCAGGTGTCAGGGAACCGTCAGCGCATACCGGGTTGCGAGGGCCATGGTTTGCTGGTACTGGCGTACCACACGCTTTTAGACTTTTGAGCAGACTTCGCTACAATCTGTCATTTTTCTGGGGTGGGCTGATTTGTTTTATTGATATACCGCGGGGCCCAAAATATAGGACGCGCTTGCTTAATTTAAAGGCAATTCACGATCGTCAGCTGTCTCACCTTTGAAGATAATTAGTTCTCTCACGTTGGACACTCAGGCAGCCCACAATAGTAAACGGCACTTACTCGATGAATTAAAAACTTTATAAGTAGTTCAAACCTTTTACGAGAGTTGAGTTCTCCATCAGGCAGTTTTATAAGTTTGTAGGTATATATATATACGTTATATAGAATGCTTGCCAAGGTACTAACACGCCAGGCGCAGACAATTGTTTCACGCTCACTACCACTCGCCAGTATTTCACTGGCCTGTCATAGAGTGAGGTATATGAAACTGTCAAGTAGACGCGTCCTCAAACAGCTGACTTGAAATCCTTTTGTGAGTGTCACTTTTAGAAAGTAAACATGCCGCTTGGTGCTGAAACTCGTTGGTATCGTCAGACATGAGGATGACAACTGCAACCTAGGGGAGAAATGGTAACAATGCGGATTGGACCACATTGGGGGCAGGGGGAGGGGCGAGTTACGCAGGCCCATCCCAGACCCATCGTGCCCTGATGCCATGAGTAAGGACAGACGTCTGTAGATATCGGGGTTTAGACACATTGGCTGGTCGGTCGTAAATTCTTCGTACACACGTAGCACAATGCAGCCTGTTTGCTCTCAGATTCCCCACAACTGCACAACTGTCGTGAGGGATGTCGGTTACCTTGTCTGTTTTTGCTCGCTGGGAGAATTGCTTTCTGGGCTATAGCTATTAAACTATGTTCAGTAACGTGGAAAGCTTGGCGTACTGTGGACCGGCCGTAACTCCGGCCCACCACTCCACTAGTGTAAAAACTGAAAATCTGCCCCACCTGCGAGACAGGATTTATTGCCTGTGACTTCGGGTTAAATTTATAACCGCCAGCCGGTGTTCGTGCATACGAGTCACAGTCTGTCGGCTGGTTCTTCTTATAAGGCCATCGTCCTAGCACCTACTCTGACCTCGGCGGACGATAGCAGATCCCGCTTGGTCAGACGCGGCATCTTTCGGTCACGTTACCTGTTAGTGGAGTATTGAGTTGCCCCCATACACTTTTCAATTTAGGCACCCTGGGTACATTGACTTCCTACCCCACCTGTTCCCTCCGGATTTACCGAACGGTGTCAATTTAGAACTGACCGTCCAAATCATCCTTTCACTCCTGTCCCCTGTATGGTCTAGTCCGTAGCTTTCCAATTTTATCCCAAAAATCATACGGAGTGGAAAAAGTGGCAATTCTTCCATTTTGCCTTTTGCTGCATATCTTAACTTCGTTACTTCCGGCTACGGAGGCAGTAATTAGGTTTGCTACACTGGGACTTCCTCGCATTCACTTCACACCACCCGCCTTTCCTGATTATTCTGCTCAAGTAGCGTTTTTTGCCCTGAATTGCTGTGGTTGAACTGGCGATGCGGGCAAACCAGTAATTAGATCTTCCCTTTCTGTTATTTATTCACGTTTTCTCCTCCTCCTCTCTACTTTTCAGTCTCAATTGTCTCCCGGCAGTCGATGTACGCTGAAATGCGTTCTTCTGCACGAGGTAAGTTGTCCGCTCTCCCCCGCCGCCCCTCCCCCCACTGCTGCTTGCTTACACCCACCCCCCTTCCGAACTCCGACGATAAAGCCGTCCATGTGTCCTTTTCGTACGGAACTGGACAGAGGACTGCAGGTCTAGTTAAAAGTGTCATTGGTGAATACTGTAAATGGGCTAAGTCATGAAATCTCGACAGAAATTCAGAAACGCGCTTCCGTTTCGAAAAGATTAATTAAGTATGGCTGTAAAACCAATAATCATGCAGCGTAATTCTATAATAATTCAGTTACCCCAGGACGCCGGCTTTTGAACAGACTTCTTCTTGGCTGCATCAAAAACCATACTTTGCAAAAAATGATTACTTCAGTAGCATGCATTTTTTCCATTGATTTTCGATGCCCTTAAAGACTCAATTATATTTCATGGAAAACATGCATAAAAATATTTATTCTTTTGTTCATTCAGTAGAAAATTACGTCTTCTTTCAATTTTACACTCGATGGAAGGGTATAATTTGGTTTTTATAAAACGTTTCCATTTCCCGAATAATTTTGAACCCAACCTGCTGTTATACTTGCATTCAGGGTCCCCAAACTACAAGCCATATATTTTCATCGTACGGAAAACCACAAATTTCTCTACGGTAATAAAGGTGAACCATAAAGGGGTTCATAAAATTAAGCAGTGGATTTGAGCCACATTGTTAACATTGGCAAATGCAGAGACATGACGTTTTATGAAGAGCCGTTTCACGGTATTAAAAAATCTCACGATTGGAAACTTTTTGAAAACCGAATTATACCCTTCCCTTGAGTATAAAATCAAAAATAGACTTTATTTTCTACCGAATGAGCAAAAAAATGCATCTATAATTGAATTTTTAGCGGCACCGAAAATCAATGAGGACGATGAATTTTACCTAAGTAGTCGTTTTTTACAGGGTATGGTTTTTGCATGCAACCGAAAAGAAGTTTGTTCGAAAGCCGGCGTCTTGGGGTAACTGTACTATTATAGAATTATACTGCAGGCTGATGAGTTTTACAACCCTAATTAATTAAACTTTTCGAAACGGAAACGCATCTGGGAATTTCTATTGACATTTCATGACTTAGTCCGCCTACTGTATGTCGGGTATCCACATAACTGGTCCCTAGGGCTATTCTTATTGGAAGTCGCCACGACCAGCATTCTTCTCATAATAGCCCCTTTGCGACGCTTTATTTTTGTATGGAATTCCCTCGTGCCCACGTCTCTCACTCTCCGCGTGGGTGGTCTGAAACAATTTGACCTTTTTGGCTGTCAGTAATTTTCGCGTTCATTCTAGATGTTTCTTCCGAATCCGACATCCACCGCGTGCCTCGGGAATTAAAGGCAGCACCGATGACTTGAGCCCGAAGTAGTTTATGCTGAGAGACAGACTTC
>CACRXP010001377.1:0-28137 GCA_902702965.1 Spirometra erinaceieuropaei | reverse complement strand
CCTCCTCCTCCTCCTTATCCTTACTCCTATTTCTCCTCCCCCTCCACCCCCACCAATTATCTATGTCTGTGCAAATAAACTGAATAAATAAGACATTACACGTAAAATAACGTTCGAAAATAGTCATTTAGTGGTGTTTGCGTTTAAATTTCCTTACGTTTAACATCAGAAAATCATCAATTTCCAAGTGCGACAAGCTCTATCTTGGGGATAACTTACTCTCCTCGGGGAAAGGCATACTCAGATGCCCAAACGAAGTCTAGGGCAGGTATTAGAATAGGAAGTTCCCTAAATATCTCGCAAAGTCCACTTTTGCTCAAATTTATAAACTTTTGTCGGGTAAGGTTGCTTGGACACATACTCTGCACGAAAAAAGGACATTCAGCGGACGCGGTTGGTGAGTGAACAAAATACGCAACGCATCTCGGTTTTCGTCATAAAGTTTTATGAGTTAGGTCACGTACTATATAATACCGCCACGAGTGTCAGGGCAGCCTTCGTATTTGTCCTCTATAAATACATCTCTGTTGTAAACAACCATTTGGCATTCAAACAATTCCTCGGAAAACAACCGAGACACAACTTTTAGGTCAGACATTGTGGTTCTCGGACGCTTCCAACCCTCACTCGAGCCCACATTCAAGAATGTATTGGGAGGATTAGTTCAGTCGAAATTCAGATGCACTTCTTAAGCTGCGCCACTGTTTTGTTTCGTTGGCACCGACCGGTGCTCGTCCAGTCTTCTTCTTTGAGACGCAGCTCACTCTAATCTCTTCCTTGGACGCCGATCAGCCATCTGATGCTGGCTTTGGACGCAGGTGGCCGACGCGACGTGATCCTGCGCCCAGGCGTGCTACAAACCATTCCCCTCCCCACTTGTTATGGGTTTGCAGCCCCAACTAGTGGTTGACTCGATTATAAACTTGGAACGACAGTTGAGTCCATTCATCTTGCGGCTGTCAAACTTTCTGCAAAAGGGCTTTTCGCTCGTATTTCACGCGAAACAATGTGTTAGAGTTGGGTATATTTGACTACACTCGAACTCCAAATGCACCTCAGTGCAATTTCACTGAACGGCCTAACACAATCACTCAAACCGCCCAATGGAGATAAATAACAATAGTGTAGGCGTAAATTATAAGAGGGGACACTCGTACTTACCTCTTGCCAGGGCTGACGCTTAATGGACGAACGCTGGCTTAGATGTAGACAACGTCCCAAAAACCATCGGTAATGATTGAATTTATAAGTCCCTGTTTTTACTACCATAACGTGCCTACTTATTTGATTTCGGTAGGCAGACCGTTATAGGGGAGCAAGGTCAAGGTAAAATTGAAAGGCAATATTAGGTCAAACAGTAGGGTTGGAGTTAGGTTTGTCTGTTTCGTACCGTCTTATTCAATCTGACCTTACACTATTAGACGTGGATTACCTGTTTTCCGTTCACTTACACGCCCCCCAATCCGCAGTTCTAAAATTGCTCAGTCTGCAGGCAACTCGTTGGAATATTAAGACGAACAAATGGCAGAAATGCAGTTTTTCCACATCAGTTTGCCCTTTTTATAAAACTTATATTATCCTCCTTCCCGTATTACAGGAGTTCCTGCAATCTATTTTCTTAGTGGGCTCACATAATCAGTCCTTGCCACAGTCGGGAGTCATGGTTTTGAGGACGGAGACTCGGTGGACGTAGGTTCTCTGTTACTCATCATCAGGCTAGCGCACGAATACATGCTGCAGTAGAGCAGCGAAACGTGGGAAGGAGAACTAATTGCAGGGATAGTTTTGGGGGTCGACGAGAAGTATTCGGGTTTGTCAAATAGGAATTGGGGATTAGGATTTATTCTGGAGGTCTGGTGGGAGAGCCGCAGAGTGCCGTTAAAATGGGTTTCTGTTTTGTCGCTCTGATGCGGGTAGGAATATGTGGGCCTCAGCTGTAGCCGGAGTAGCTGCACTGACTGGACTAAAGTCCTTTGCGAACATAGTGTTCGACTGGCTTACCGACTGGTCACAGCCCCCGCCGTCTCATACGTCTGCTGGTTCGGGAATTGAAAGGGTCTCACCAGCATCTTGTAGATCGACTATAGACTGACAACAAAAGGCAGGGTCCACTGATCAACAGTTTTTTGTGGATCGGGGGTATGGTGGTACGCCTATGTGCGGGTCCGGCCGCGCCAGTCACCTGCACCCCCCCCTCCTCACCTCCGGTCTTATTGACAATGTATTGACATCGGGGCCAGGCAAGAAGGATGAGAGAGTGCGGTAGATTCAGCGCAAGTCACCGTGCCTGCGTCACCTTGCTGTGTAACCCACGGTGGACATCGCCGGACATGACCGTCGAACTATCATATTTAATGGTACCAGGCAGTGCTCTTGAAGACCCTATGATTTGAAATTGCTTTCACTGCAGGGACGGTCAGCAAAACCGTCATTTTAACCTGTGCTTTGTCTGCCTGCTTTCTGTGCAAGCCCTATTTTAGCTTCATTTGACTCCCTAATCTTCTCTCTCTGTCTCTTATGCCGTCCTCCTCGTGTCATTCCATTTCAGATGGAATCAGCGCGTGTCTGTGAATTGCTTGGTTTAAGCGCAAACAAACTCCATCAGGTGAGTCACATTTGGGTGATTTCGCGGTCTCTTTGAAAATGATAACATCAACTCGTAACACGAGGGATTCGGTCAATAATCGCGTATACTCCACTGAAATATGCGGTGAATTCCTATCAGTCGGATCACATCGAGGCAAAACGTATAGATGCGTTTAGGCGACGACAGACCAAGTTTTCCGAAGTGCATAAAAGGGCTATGTAACGCACGCGTATCCTGCAACCAATCGGATAGGAACAGATTGTCGATGGGCCCCACAGCTGCCGCTCTCGTTTTCCCTTGTAAAACGCCCGCCATCGTACGCCTCACCCCCGGTTCTGTCGTTCTCAGCGTTTGCGCCGCCCTCGGTCTCTATTGGTTGATCAGTTAGTGTGACCTTGAGAAGCGCATGACCTATGCAGATCACTTGACTTGGCACGCTGTCAGCAAAAATCCCGACGTCTGTCCAGAGTGCGAACTGTCCTCTCAGCCGTGTCTCCTTGAATTCTGACTTGAGACAAGCAAAATCTTAACTAGGTCCAATGCTGGCTTTCATTGGCGGAGGGAATCTGCAGTGTCTGCTCCTAAGTATCTGATCTGAATCAACAACTGTACACATGCGATATCACTGAAGGGACTTTGATTCATTCCTCCCTCGACTTTGCAGCAATTCCTATCAGTCGACCTGATCCCTCTTTCAGGATTCTCGAAAGTGCTTGAATTTTCTGCAGACTTGTATGACGACAATCTCCTTCCCGGGAGTCATCCAATCACTGCAAAAAGTGACTGCTTATACGTGTAATGGGAATCTTTCCCATTGATTTTCGATTTTTCTTATAAACCCATTTTAATATTTTAGAAAACGCGCGCAAAAATATTCTTTTTTGTAGTTGTTTGGTAGCAAATTGTGCCTTCGCCAAATTTTTCAAAAGACTTTTTGATTATGATATTTTTTAAGACGGCAAAATGTCCATTCATGGAGCATCACATTCAGATGCCTATTATGCAACCTGGTCCACATCCATTACACATTTTTATGAGTCCAATATGACTTTTTTCTAAAACGTAGAGAATTGTGTGCATTCCTTTTGACTGAATACATCTAGCATGTAGTTTAGAAACTCTGAACGATAGGCTAACGACCCGTGGGGCAAAAAGTATTTGGCAATTGAAGAAACTTTTAACAACCAAAAGGTACCGTCTGTCTCTATTTCTTCAAGTAAACAAATTGGAGAAGACGCAATTGGCCACCAGACGAGTACAAAAAGGAGTATTTTGTGCACGTTTTCTGCAAAATATAATTAAACTTATAGGGACGTCGATAATCAGTGGGAAAAAATTCACACCACTCAATTAACCACTTTACAATGTAGTTTTTTGCAGACCGCCGGAAATACCTATGTTTAAATGCCGGTATCCTGGCGTGACCGAGATATCTTAGGATTATGCCGCATGATTATTATTATTCGAATCTAAAACCGATTCCAGAATTTTGGTTAGCCTTTTGTGAGATAGCACATCTATTGTATGTTTGAAATTCCCTTGAATCAGAACACTGCCTTGCAAACCTCCGATCTTACCGCATTTCCCTTCTGTCAGTGTTTTATAGTCGTTTAGTAGTAAATTGCGTCTTTCCCAATTTTTTAAACGACTTTTCAACTGTGATATTTTTCAAGACGCATCACATCAGAACGTTTATTAATGTTATTTATGAGGTGTGCAACGCGTTCCTTATCCATTGCACAATTTTTGTGAGACCTATATTGCTTTTTTCTAAAAACGTAGAGAATTGCGTGTTTTTCCTTCGACGGAATACATCCAGCATGTAGTTTAGAAACTCTGAACGATAGGGTAACGGCCGATGGGGCAAAATATTATTTGGGCACTGGAAAATCCTTGAAAACCAAAAAGTACTGTCTCTTCCTCTATGTCTATAAGTAAAAAAATTGCGGTAGGCGCAGTTTGCTACCAGATAAGTACAAAAAGGAATATTTTGTGCACGTTTTCTACAAAATATAGTCACATTTACAGCGACATCGAAAATCAATGGAAAGACTCCATGCTACTTAATTAGACACTTTACAGTGTACTCTTCGCAAACGGCCGGAAAGAAGTTTGTTCATATGTGGGCATTCTGGTTTGACTGAAATATCTTAGGATTATGCTGCATGATTATTAAGATTACAAGCCTCGAGTCGAAAACGCATTTCAGAATTTCGGTTAACCTTTCATGAGACAGCACGTTACTGTATGTTTGAAATTTCCTTCAATCTGAGCACTGCCGAGCAAACCTCAACGCTTTTCCTTGTTTTCAGCAGTGTTTTTAACGTTCCCAGTCACATAAATAGGCCATGTCTATTCTCCCTACCCCTCTTTTTCCAGGCCTCTTGTCTTGACCCCGCCCAGCTGATTGACCGAGATGTAGGCGTCATCTCTGGCGTGTTAATCCACCTTCCCCGTGACCCCGACAACAGGCCATCACGCAGGAAGTCGTCCTCCTTTAAATCCGCCCACTCCTTTGTTGTTGGAGTGAGCGCGGGACTACTTTCTAGGTTGTTGGCGTTGTCGCCTTGAGGCCTACTTCCTGCTGCATTCCTATGTACATCTCTCGCAGCATTCTCTGTATCATAGTGTGTTCCGCATTTTGTTTCCTTTAAATTCATCCTCCTGTACCCTCTACTTTTGTCGGTCGGAGTTGCTGTGCCTTCTGCCGGCGGTGGGTTGAAGATCATCCTTAGCGTGGTGGGTTTTGAGCTCCAACCTCGATGGCTAACCCTACTGCCGCTGGTGACATTTCTGGATGGATGCATGACCCGTGTAGACTACCGGTCCATGTGTTGTGGCTCTGGGCGCGTGTATAATTCTACGCAGTTCTCACGTTAATATACAGTCCTTAATTGAAATGTCTAGTCGGGGGAGGGTCGCGAAAGCATCTCGCATTATAAATCAATGCATGCGTAAGTCACTACTGCGGCCTCCGGACGGAGATAAGCCTCGCGGTTTGCGACAAACGAGCATAGACAGCTTTCTGACGCCAGGTCCATATCCGACCGGCCGTTTATGCAAACGGGATTCTATGGGGTGGGCAGTCTTCAAGCCTACAATATACACCCCCTTGATCGAAAGTAGGGTAAAATAGGCTCATTTTGTTATCCTCTGAATATCTCATGTAGAGTTTCAGGCCGTCAGGGATAGTAGGTGGGGATTGGGTGCTTAGGCTTACAGGTGGAATTATTCCTCAGTCCAACCATAATCCAAAAGCCTATTATTTTTCATGTTGACCCAACTGTGAAAAACTCGGCGCCTCGGTGGGATTCGGACCCAGGCAGTAAGGGGAAAGCGTTAGTACAGCCAACGCTCTAACCATCTGAGCTACGAGGCCCCGCCGGACGACTCGAGTTTAATCACATTTATAAATTTAACCACATCTATTAATTACGAGATCTTGATAGTCACCTGGAAGATTCTAGATGAATTACTTACGAAATCCTGCTTTTAACGAGACATATCAAGCGGTTTAATACCCGAGCATGCAACATCATACCAACACATATAATAGAGCTGCCTATAACGTGGACAACGCGTTCTACAACAGTTACAAAATCTCACGAGCCGTATATGTCCTCTTCGTGATAGCATATGGAAATGTGTGATTTCACTGGCGTGAGAACTATGCAGCTTGTAGTTCGGAATTCTAAATCCCGAATTATTCGGCAAACGTTCGCTTTCGATTATTCTTCATCAGGATTGTGCAGCAATATAAGGGAGGGCAGAGTTTAAAAAAGGTAAACAACCAATAAAAGTTAGTATAAGGGCAAGTGTTGAGTGGCGTTCAGAGGTCAGGGGTCAGATTCCAGTTCTGCCAGGCGCTTAGGGAGGGCGGAGAGGGCGGGTATCTTATGAGTAACTGTCGGTGTTTCTTTGTTGTACCGAGACGTGGAGGATGTGAACACATATGATTGATTTGTCTTCACCTTAGCGCCTCTATGAACGCTTTATGCGAGCACAAGGCTGGGTTGGTCAATCGTATGGCCACTGCCTCTGTCGTCGCAAGTATTCGCTGACGCAGGAACTCGGAGTGTCGCGCCGACGCTTCACAGATGACTCGGAGTGCTTGGTTGACGTCTACCCGGGGTCCGCTGTCAACCAAGTGAGCCACAACTGCGCTAGAGGTAGACTTTTCCTCTCCTCTATTTAGCCAGGTAGGATGGTGGTCTCGCATCTGCTTGGATAGACGCCAATATAACCTGCCCCGCAGGAGCAGGTGAGGGCGTAGATGCACATTAGAGAGGCCCGAAAAGGCATTCTATGCCTACTTTCAAGGTGAAGAAATGGAGTGCTTGTGAAAACCAGTCTTCGCGGTTGGGTACGTGCGCACGATAGCAGCTTTTAAACGACGATGTAGGAGTTCGCTCGCCGGATCCCCTCGAAATGGCACTGTGAGAAATAATCCTATCTTGGGAAATACACTACAACTAATTGTCTCATCCGGCATTCGATTAAGTAGGACATCCAGGAATGAAAGCCGCTGTTAGTTCTCCTTTTCTAAGGTGAATGTTAACGCTTGGTGAGCCTGATTCACTTGATACAGGAGGGCGTTTTGTTTTCCTCCTGACCGTTCGCAACCGCAACCTTATCATAAATCTTCCGTTGTCTGGCATTATTCACCGAGATGTTTACCGAGCTCGGTGTAATTGTTGTGAAGCGGTGCGGTGCGGCACGCAGGCTTTCATCTAAGCCTGCATGCCTGCCGCAATCTCGTCTCCTGACGATGATTTATTTACGATCTCTCACTCGACGGATGTTTGTTTCGCTCCCGAGGTGGTGGTGGTGGTGGCGGCGGCGGCGACGAACGACTGCCAACCGTGAAGGTCTCGTCGGATGTAACTGTCGCCGCTCCCCGCCGCATTTCTGACTACCGCGAAGAGAAGCACTGCCCACTACCTCAATCTGTGTGTTTTTTGCGCGCAGTCCTACCATCTCTTTCGCCTTCCTTGCTCTCTTTCTCCCGCCCCTCCTCTCCTCCTCGTTTTCCTCCATCTAGCCCTGGTCCGCTTTGCCGTCCTTTTCCTCCGTCACTCCATCCTTTACCCCCTTTCCATTCGGCATCCTCCACCTCGTCTTCCATCCCCCCGGCATCCTCCTTCTCTTCCGCCTCTCCGTTGTCCCCCGCTCCATTCTAGTAATTTGGAAGACAGCAAACAGGCCTCTTGCCTGAGCATTTTCGGCCTCGCTCAGGATTGCGCAGTAGTTTTGCAGAGGACGCAGGAATTTCTGTCCCACTGCTCCAACTTGACCAACACAAACTCTCCAGCACACCCCCCCCTCCCGCCCCCGCACCCAGTTCGCATGTTTACCCTGAGGCATGACAGAACGCGGCCAGGGCAGATGATGAGCTTGAAGTCAGCAGGTCCCACCCCACCTTCCCGTCTCTCCCTCTCGTCTTTCTGCCTTTGTTCATCTGGAGTTGTTTTAAAATACAACCTTGTTGACAGGAGCGTTGCTTTGCCTTTTCGCAGTCCAGTGCACCGTTTGTGTTCGCAGTGCATCCTTTTTTTCTGCGCCTTGCTTGCGAGCGTGGACGGCCACGGCTGTGGAGGAAGGGGGCGCAACGGTAACTGTCTCTGGTTGGAGAACAGAAGGCGACGTCTGGGTGAGGCGTCCGACTCTCTTCTTTTCCTTCCCCTCTCGCTCGCTCTCTGCTCCGGGCATCGGTTACGGTTATGAAACAATGTTTTTTGACTTGTGCACAATCCGCACGCCCTCCTTCCGTTGTTCATTCCGGAACAGTGCAGCCACTGAAAAACTGTCTACGATATGCAACATTATGTTCCCCGAGATGAGGCTAAAGTAACCATCTTGATGACAGCTGTGTTCCACGCTCCCGTCTGAGCATTTGTCAAATGCAAAGCGGAGTTGTTCGTACTTCCTGTAAAAAAACAAGCATTCCTGTAACTGAACATGATGAAATGTTTCTCCTAGTCGTTAATAACCGTCTTGAGAGGTCAACTGTGTTTGCCTGTCTGAACTCTAATCCGGGTTTTTATTTAATGTGGGTAACATCTTTCAGAAATGTGTCGTCGAAATCCGTCAAATACTGACATACGAAAGATTATTCGGGTTTTCAAAGTGGGTGAAAATGTAGTACGCTATTTCCCTGCTTATAATAATAATAATAATAAGTTGAACTGCACACCACAAAGAATCACTTCTGACGTAGGAGAAATCAAATCTGTTTCTCCAAGGCGAAATTTTTTCCAAAATTTGGAAAGCTTGGCGACCTCGGTGGGGTTCGAACAGCAAACACCTGTTAATAAAGCAAGCCTGGTAGTCATTTGGTGGATTCTAGGTTGACTATCTACGTACTCAGTTCACTGTACCAGGTTTAATAGCAGTATTGACAGAGACAAGGGTGACTCATATGACTAGGTGCATATAAAGTTTGCCATTAAACCGGCTTCCATATATAGTAGATGGGCTAATCCATGAAATGTTCATCGAAATTGCGAAGTGCGTTTTCATTTGGAAAAGATTGATTAAGTAGTGCTGTAAAACTACTCAGCCTGAAGTATAATTCCATACTATTTCAGTTACCTCAGGATTTCGGCTTTCGAATGAAATTCTTTTCAGCTGCATGCAAAAACTGCACTCTGTAAAAATGACTACTCAAGTTGCTTGAAGTTTTCTCATTGATTTTCAATGCTCCAAAAAGTCCAATCATATTTCATGGAAAACATGCATAAAAATATTCAGTCTTTTGCTTATTCGGTAGATAATCACGCCTCCTTCCGATCTTATTTTCGAAGGAAGGGTATAATTCGGTTTTCAAAAACCTTACTAGTTCCCGAATAACTTGGAACCTGCTCTACCGTTACATTTAGATTCAAGGTTTCAAAACTACAAGCTGTATCTTTTCCGCGTACAGAAAGCCACACATTTCTCTACGGTAATAAAGGAAGACCATATAGGGTTCATAAAATTTAGCAGTGGATTTGATCAACATTAATAACTTTACAAGTCAAAATAGTAAATGCGTGGACATGGTAATTTATGAACGGCCATTTAACGGTGTTTAAAGGTCCCACAATTAGAAACTTTTTTTTAAAATCGAGTATAAAACTAGACGAAGACGTAATTGCCTACCGAATGAGCAAACGAGTGAATATTTTTATGCATGTTTTCTATGAGATATAATTGGATTTTAGGGGCATCGAAAATCAATGAGAATAATTCATGCTATTTAATTAGTCGTTTTTTACAGAGTGTAGTTTATCGCACGCAGCCGGAAGGAAGTTCATCCGAAAGACGGCATCCTGAGGTAACTGAAATATTGTAGAATTGTTTTGCAGGCTGACTAGTTTTACAACTCTACTTAATTATTTTTTCGAAATGAAAACGCCTTTTGGAATTTCGGTTGACATTTCATGAGTTAGTCCACCTACTGTATGACAAATAAAACGCAGGAAAGACGACATGCCCAAAAAATTAATGTGTGATTTTCATTTTGTTGATTTCACGAACAAATACAGCCTGTCATGTATGGCGAAGATGGAGAAACGTTCGATGGAACACGAGCTTTATTAGTCTGACGTTTCGGATTCCTGATCTAACCCATCCTCAGAAGCAGTCAGAAAAGAGTACTGGGTTGATAGTCTCTGATGATGGATTCGAGTGAGAACGCGAACCATCAGACTTATAAAGCTCTTGCTCCAGGGATCGTGACTCATTTTTCGGGACTACTTCCTGGTACTTGCCTCTTCGATTCTGTCATGTATTGATTGCTCCTCGTGTCTGCTATGAATCGATAGGAGGCAGATGCTGGGCCTTCGAGACATATTCCGGCTCCAGCAACTCCTTTTGTTGGCGCCCGACTTAATGTACTTTAGCAAATCCCAGAAAACTAAACCGTTACTTCGGTTGCGCATGTTTATTTACTGACACGTAAATTCTCATAAATACTGGTAATACACGGAGTCGGGGTGCTCTCACTGAGATCCAGGTGACCTCACGCTAAATTCCAGGGGGTGTGCCTATTCCTCTGCCCTAATCCTGATCCAAACACTAATTCTAACACTGTCTTAACCTTAACCCTAACCAAGCTTAAGTTTGACGCAAGGCCAACTGCGTTACCGGAGGGGGTTTCCTATCACCTTTGTCTTACCTGCAAGTCAACTGTCAACTGGCACCAGACACCTCCCAGACATTGAACATTCTGTTGACCCAAAACGCGTCTTTCGAATAGGTGATCGTGAACGAAGAAGTCGGATGCTACGCCGCTTGCAAACGACCCCCGCAAGAAGGGATAAACGTGACTTGGGCGAACACCTAAGCCATGTAGTCAAGATCTTACTTGGTATCCGTATCTGTTAGGGGTTAGAGGTTAGGATTTAATGGTTAAGGGTTAGACTGCTGCTTGTCTACTGCAGGTACGGCTACGAAATAGGATCCGACCGCCATGTAATTAACCTGACCTTGGACTGGACACACTGGTCAGGGCCGCCGCCTGTCCACTTCGAGCACGCCTGCTAAGCATTGCGTACACGCTGAGGTCAGGGTTACTTACTCAGGGGAGCATTTGTGTTGATCAAAAGAGCTTAACATCCAAGAAGTTTGTGATATCACAGATTTTGGTCCTCCATCTTGTTACCAATAAGAAGGTGACCCTACTTTTACCATTTAATAATAGTTGATGAATTTAATGTCTCTTTGCATGCATTGTTAAAAAAGAACTGCATTGCCGTATTCTGACTGTCATGAATAACTTTAAGCATTTTGACCACCCTCGCGCAACAACCACCTCGAGGTTCCTTGATTTCTTTCTCTGGTACGCACAAATAAACAAAACCAGTCATTTTTTAGCACAGTTACCACCCGGAGTAAGTAATCCCGGCTATAAATCATACCCTTGACCTGAGCATCGCCGACAACATGACGTCTATCGATATTTCTGCCGTTATCGATTGATCGCAGTTGAAGACACTTCGCGCTGGGGTGAACAGCATAAACCGCTGACGGAATAACGCAACACAAATTCGACAGGGTTGTTTGAGCGAACCGAGGTCACTTTGGCGCGGCTGGGTCTGGTGTCATCGTCTGCCAATGAGGATGACTGGTTTCCCTTTCCACGCTAGCGTTGACATCGTCCTCCTATCTCTCGCTGTCCGTTCGCCGCTCCTGTAGCCCATCATCTGCACAATCCCCGGCTCTCACCCGCAGTTGCCGACAGCGCGGCAGTCTCCACTGGTGTCTAATTCTGTTCAACAATTCTGTCTACCCAGACGTGTAACTTTGGATTCTTCAGGTTGTCGACCATCGTAATTCAACACTCACATACGACAGTGCGGCCGTCGTTACCGACGATGTCCACCGTGTGCTCCACAACAAAATAAAGCAGGGAAGGTGATTTGCGCGTGAGATAAGCGGAACAAAGTAAGGAAGATCACAGCTTATTCCATTAGAAATCTGACAACAGTCGTCAAAGAATCCGACGAATGATTTGGGACTACTAAGTAGCACGATTTCAATTTATTATGTTTAGTCGCCTTCTGTCTAACCAAACGTCGGATGTGGGCTTACGCGGCACCTACCGCACTCTCCCCTCCTCAGTCTGAACCCGGTGTCAAAACAAAGGCAAGGAGACTGGAGACGGGGCGGACGCATATGGATGGCACGGTCGAACCCCCAACATTGGCATTCCACTCCCCACTTCCTGGTCCACGCAACAAACGACCTGGTTTTTGATCAACAGCAACAGTTGGAGGGAGGAGGTGGCACAATACCCGGCTCTCGCCCGCAGCTGCCGACAGCGCAGCAGTCTCCACTGGTGTCTAACTAATCTGACGAGACTACTTCCCACTCCAAATGTACCACTTGTGCAGTACCTGTTTATTTCCTTGTATTCGTTATTTTTCCGCTTTTGCTTTTTCCCCGTTTATTTACCGTAACAAAGACTTCATACGCTATAAATCATCTTTCTTACTTTATCCCTGTATGCTTGTCCGATGAAGTGTTTAGTTTCTCTGTCCAGTGTTACATAGACGGTAAGCTACTCCAGGTGATCTATTTGACCGTTTCAACACTTCAGCACTTGTTGCCGTTGCCCCGTTCAGCTCTCTTACTACAGTAAATTTCGTTCAACAATTCTGTCTACCCAGACGTGTGACTTTGGATTCTTCAGGTTGTCGACCACTGTAGTTCAACACTCACATACGACAGTTCGGCCGTCGTTACCAACGATGTCCACCGTGTGCTCCACAAAAAATGAAGCAGGGAAGGTAATCTGCGCGTGAATTAGTTTAAAGTGAATGTGGACTTGCGCAGTACCTACCGCACTCTCTCCCCCTCCTTCTCCATCTGCACCCGAGGTCAAAACAAAGGCAGGGAGAGCGGTGACGGGGAGGACGCATATGAATAGCACGGCGAGCCTGCACCTTGGCGTTTCACTCTCCACTCCCTGGTCCACACAACGAGCAACCAGGTTTTTGATCATCAACAACAAGGCGAGGGGGGGGGCGACAGGGGTCCCAATGTGCGCGACGTCTGCCATCAACCGGGTCTGCCACCGCACCCCGAGTTCTTGGCATTTGTTGTAGTGCGCAATCCGATAAGGCCTGCTAGGATTCTCAATGGCCCAAATGTTGGTCCAACGCATCTACAACGTGACCCGTTTGGGGGCACAACACACACACCTCTTCGTACGTTATCGTGCTTGAACCCCGTTCCGCATGTATTTTAAGTGTCCTTTTACTCATTAATTAGACTGCCCGTTATAAATTACGATACTTTTATTGTCTGCTTATTTTCTGAACGAAAGTTATCCGTACTGCCTTCACCGTAAATCGACAGGAAGCAGTAGGCAGTCCGTCAGAGTATTGTCAGTGTCGAAAAATCCTGCAGTTCAGGCATCTTTTGATCACAAAAGCCTCCCAATTTCTCTGACTTTCGAGAATAACTAGCACGAAAATGAGAGACATAGAGGCAAGCGCTGCTGTGACAACTGATAAGGTGAAGGTGGGTTTGTCTGCGGACGTCCGAAAAGTGGATCGTCCACACTGATACCGGACGATGAAGGCAAAATAGAATCCCCGAAGAACGGGGCGATTTCGTTTCTGGCTGGATCACGAATATTTGCTAATTTCCAACCGAATCGCTTTCAAATGGGACAGGGTTGGGAACTGGGATTATAGCCATGGGCATGGTGATAAGTTCTAAATAAGGTGTCTTAGCTCTATTATATTGTTTTCACAAATTTGCAGCGTTAGTGTCCAGTTTGTCTTTTTTTGCCTTCTGTGAGGATTTAGCATAACGAAATCACCATGTTAGTCAACTTGACTCTGATCACGAAGAACGCTTGATCCATTGAAATTTGGACTGTATCAAGCTAGTATCGGTCTGAACTTTAATTTAAAGATATTAATAGACTTATAAAAGAAATTTTCAGAAATATTATATTATTTCATTTTTCTTAGAGACATTTTGTTTTTTTAAAATTCCTTCGATTCATTTCTGAAAAACTTGACGAAGTCATCGAGATTCGGACATACGACAGCAAGGGAAAGCCTAGGTATAGTCAGCGCTCTAACAATTTAAAAAAATGAAGTATCTTCGTCTGTCAAAAACCCGTATTCATATGGGAAGCCTGGTAATTATCTGGTGGATTCAAGATTAGGAAATCATGCCTGCGCAGTCACGTTACTATATCACGATTGGTGGTTCCAGACGTTACAGTAGGCTGCGGGGGGAACTTGACTCAAATGTAATCAAACTACACTCTGTAAAAAACGACTCCTTAAGTGGAATGAATTTTTATCATTGAATTTCGATGCCCCTGAAAGTCCAATTATATTTCATGGAAAACATGCATAAGAATATTCATTATTTTGGTCATTCGGTAAAAAAAGCACGTCATCTTCTAATTGTGTACTCAAAGGAGAGATATAATTCGGTTCTAAAAAGTTTTCCAATTCCCGCTACTGTAATTAAACCCACGGTTTCCAGTCGAGGCCTCGCAGCTCAGGTGGCTAGGGCGTTGGCGTTACACAAGTCATGCAATTGCCGTAGTGGGTTTGATTCCCACGGAGGACGCCGACTTGTTTTTACTGTTACGTCCAATAAATGATTCTGATTTGCCAAAAACACCAAATATCCGATTCTGTCATGTTTTATGAAGTGAACTGTAAAAGTGGAAGAAGCACCAATATCCAGGCATGCATGAACAACCTTAGCTTTATGCTTCACGTTAACCAATAATACGATTCCACTTAAGCAATCCTTTCCAATCGAAAATGCATTTCACAACTTCGGTTTACATCACATGTGATCGATCACTGACCGTAGGTCTTTTTGACAAAGTTGAATAAATCCTCTGACCCATTTGTGAAACGGGTAACTCACGGCTCCCGGTGCCGTCCTCTAGTCCAGATGGCTAGAATTCTGGCTGTACTAAAGCCTTCCTCTTGTTGTTGTGGGTCCGAATCTTACCAAGGCGCCGAGTTTTTCCCAACTGGGTCAATATTAATTAATTATTTTAAGTTCCTATTATGCCGCCGAATTTTTCGGAACTGTGTCAGATAAAATATTGGAATTTGTTAAAACACCTACTAGTTTCTAAAATGTCTGCAGAAGAAATGACTGCGTTTAACACCCACCATGCATACTGAACGAATAAAAATGTGAAAACTACTTCTTGATTTATCGGTGAACATTTTTAAAGGTAGGTTAGTTGACAAACTATTTGCACGAACTGCATGCATAATTTTCAAACACTTCGTTGTTACTCCCAAAATGGAGTGGCTTGTAATTAAATTACTTCAGTGCATCTGCTAGTATCGACTGCGGGAAATAAAGAGAGCTGCAATGACTTTCATGGTCTTAGCTTCTGGGTTTCTTTTTAACAAATACAGGGTCAAAATTTGTCTAGAAGAAAAACTTGCGCAGGTGACAATTTTAGCAAGCTCCTTGAAGTACGACGACCTATTTTCAATTTCCATTTTGTGTTATGCAACTTCGACTCCCCTCTGAGAAGCAGTCACAGACGTTGGTTGATAGCATCTTCACTCATCTTTTTGTGCATAAAATGTGAGTTTCTTGAGGATCATGTGTAGGTTTCTCGAAGACATTCAGCTGCCGTCAGGCCTTAAGACCTTTTGCAAGAATGACTAGGATAATTGAGACAGTGGAAGGCTGTGTGAATGACGGACGAATACGCTCTCCAGGCGCATTTAAATGGTTACAATTTACCATCAATTAAACCCGAGTATAGGATTAATGTGGGAACTTCCGTAGAGTGTGTATTTTTTTATTAGACTGCCTGGTTAACACTGGTAGATGTGCATAGTTAAACCCCATCTGGCCGACAAGTTGTAAGGGTTACAAAATAAGGGCTAAGCACGGTGCACTGTACTATTAATGGAAAGGACATTGGACTTTACATGTATTATGCTACGTCGATAGAACGCATTTCAGAATGCAGCAGCCTTGTACCTTCTACAGCGTGTCCACAGTTTTACGGAGAGGGAGGCATGATTGCCGGAACAAGTGCTTTATTATTCTGAAGTTTCGGATTCTCACTTGAGTCCATCGTCAGAGTCAGGGCCAGGTAAGGGTAGTGGATTGCCCAGGATGTAGTTTCTAGGCCGCTACATGCCTGCATACATTGTGCCTTCCAAAAATCTATTCCACTTCGAAACGTGCACTGCTTGCCAAGCCTGAGAGAAAGGTTAATGTTCGCAACACGTCCGCCCGAAACATTATCATGCTTCAAACTTGCATTTCTCTTACTAGCCCCACTTTCCTTGAACAATCGAATGTTGAATCCTGTTCTTCCAACCTGACAGCGTTTTTAAATGAAATTTTCGATATTTGCTGCCCTTTTGATACTGTTATGGTACGGCCGGATAGAATTTCTTCCCCCTATCTGAAATCGCTAAGACGTAAAAAGAACTCCTTTACAAGCTAGGCTTACGTGATAACCTTAAGGACGTTACCGTCTTAATAAAAACAGAGATTGACAGGCTAAATAGCCTGTTTGTCAGGCAACGTTTTTCCTCTTCTTACTCCCGCCCTTTCCCCCTTCTTCAGCTGAGATTTGGAAAAATCTTAAGTGTCTCACTGGCCATCGCAACACGCTGGTGCATGTGGATGCAGATTTAGACTCCCTAAATAAAAATTTTATATTTAGTCACAATGACTCCCATCTTCCCTTAGAAGACATTCCCCTATCACCGAGTGCATTCCAACCCGTGTCTTTGGCAACAGTAGAGAAACACCTTAAAAAGGTCCGTGGATCAACAGCTGCCGGACCGGATGGTGTCTCGCCTTTTCTTCTTAAATCTTGCAGTTCTCAGATAGCCCCTATTTTAACGCACTTAATCAACATGTCTTTCATGGAGTCCAAGATTCCTGACGCCTGGCGTACAGTGAGAATCACTCCCATCCCTAAAAAGCCTGCTAACTTTGGTCCTAAATCTTTTCGCCCAATTGCCTGCTCCTCTGCAATACTAAAGCTTGCTGAAAGAGTTGCCCTAGATACCATAAAACCTTTTTCTTCCAGTTTTTCTGACCCCTTACAATTCGCATACAAAGCTAAACGGAGTACTTTAGATGCTGTCGCTCTTGTGGTCCACTCTGCTCTAAAAGCATTAGACAAGGGTTGCCGCGAGTATGCGTGCGCTTTTCTTGATTACTCCTCCGCCTTCAATACCGTCCCGTGCCCTCTTCTCCTTTCCAAAACCTCCGCATGTGGCTCTCCAGGCTGGGTCGTCTCTTGGCTGAGCGATTATTTTACCTTCCGCACGCAATTTGTCCAATCTAGCAAGCGGAAATCTTCGACCCTTCCCAATGACTGCGGTGTTCTTCAAGGTTCCATTCTATCCCCCCACCTTTTCTCCCTCCACACTGATGATCTCAGGTCCCCTAATGACTGTCTTCTGGTCAAGTATGCTGACGATGTGGTTGTTGGACACCCTCTCAAAAGTCAGACACACCTCCGGTCTCTAAAGGATGGCCTAAACCATGTCCTAGCGTGGTCGGAGGAAAATGGTCTCCTAATTAACAACCAAAAATCCGTTCAGTGTATTTTTCGACTGCGGCCCTCTCCTAACCCTGATTCCTCTGACATTCTTCCTAATGAGGTATCCTCTTTCAGGTATCTCGGCGTTACTTTGTCCTCAAATCTTTCTTTTTCCCTCCATATTGAGTCCCTATTTATTAAAGTTCGTAAACTTCTTTACTACATTCGTCGTTTGCGTTCCTACCACACACCTCAACCCTTAGTCTGGCGATTCATTGATGCCTGCATTCTTCCTCTTATCCTATACTGTTCTCCTGTCGTTTTTCCTGCTTTGTTAAAAAAGGATCTTTTAATTTTGAAACGAGTCCTCCGCATGCTCTCTTCTGCTGCTGGCGTTTCTTATATTTTTTTTATTTGGCACAATCTTACAACGACACTTCAATGCGGTCAAGCAATTTGCTGGTCGAATTCTAGATGACGTTGCCCATCCCCTACATTCCGATCTTATGTCTGCCAAGTCTTCCCGCCCGATGCGCCGCAACTTCCGTCTTATACCCTGTCGCACATCGGCTTATCGAGCCTCTGTATCACCATTCCTAGTGCGCTATCTTACGTGCGAAGAGACAGAAATACAGAAGCTCAGACTTGAACTATCCCCATAATAATCGTTTCTTTGACTGTTGAATAATCTCTTAACTTATTTACTACCCACAGTGAATGGAGCCAATTTTTTGCTGAAAATTTTGAACTTACGATTTCAAAATAAAGCGCATTCCTCTCTCTCTCTCTCAGTTGACAGATCCCGAGTGCATCACAACTCGACTGGCCGGGTGATGAAGCATGTCGTTGTCATGCAGTTGTTATGCGCCTGTATGTGGGTCGAGATCATCGGCCCCCACACTCATCGCACGTCGCTGAGGGACTGACTACCGGATTTCGTCATCTGTGTGGACTCTTGGCTGATTATGCTCGCCGACATTGAAACCGGGGACAGTGGTTATCCGCACGCTCTCCTCGCGGCTAACTACTTTGTCTAGGCTAATTCTCAACACCGAATATGGAGCGGAGAGGTTGCTGCATTTGTTGATTGATTGATGATCAGAAAACCATGATTCGAGCAGTTCGCGGCTCACGCGGTTGTCGCCCCTAGCGAGGATTTCTGCTTCGTTAAACTTAAATGCGTGGTTGGCTCCAGTCGAATGAGCCGCGACTTGGGAGTTGGCGTCGTTCCTCCGCACTGCTGCCGCGTGCAAGGCCAACCGCGTCAGGAGTAGTCTTCCGGTTTCTCCGGCATAATTTCTTTGCCTAAAACTGCACCAGACCCGGTAAACGACTCTAGATGTTTCCTGCCGTGGTAATGGGTCTTTCGTCCCCATAACCTGGCGCCCTATGGCTGCCTCCTCTCTGCGTGCAACTTCAATTCCACGGAGTGTAAGAAGGCGGCTGACGGCCTCCGAGACATTTTTCACCCACGGGACAGCTCGCCAAAATTTGAGGTTAGTTGGATTTTATCCCTCGCCTCGTTAACGGAGGCACTGGTTGACGAAGTTGAACGGGTGGCCATTTACTCTAAGCACCCGAGGCAATACCTGGGAAATCCACTATCTGACTCTGACTCTGATAATGGATTCGAGTGAGAATCCGAGACGTCGGGCTAATAAAGCACTCATTTCAGCGATCGTGTCTCCTTCTCCGCGACTGCTTCCTGGAGCTCACCACTTCGCTTCTATTGTCTACAGTTTTGTCTGTTCTCAATGAAGAGCTGATTTAGAAGACTGCGCATCGAATGCAAGTTGCTTTCAGTGCGGAAACTCGTGAAAAGAGTCTTATCGTGCTGATTCTGTCCTATCCAGTGAATAACTTCACTGTAATTACGCTTCCATTCCGTGAGAGTAATAGATTTCTCAATGCCTTTCTGTCGCCTATTGTAGCCTGCGCAACATCTTACACATGCGAACAGGGACAATTTTGTTGGTGGCGCAAATAATGTGTACTTAGGAGGTCAGCAATTCGACTACGTCTGGCAGTACACTTTTCTGTTCTTCTGAGTTTTGTCAATTCATCGCTGTCAGGTGAATTTGTAGTTTGACTGGTCTTAGAGAAGTTGGCCCTTACGTAAATATATATTCTTGTAGCTGCCAGCTCCCGCAATCGCCAGCGATGCCGCTTACTCATGCCACCTTCAGTTCGCCTTTGTGCCCCGTCAATCGATCGAGACAGCACAAGGATGGTGAAGTGAAGGTCGATAGCCGCTGCGCCCTTCGCTGATTGGTCACAGGCGGGCAGTACTCAGGCGCATTCAATAACCTTGTCTTCCCTTTATTGTAATTTGAGAACCCGCGAATTATCAACCCATCGCACCCAGAGCATTCATCCGAAATGACCATGACCTTGACGCCCAGGTTACAAATAAGGCAGTAAACTGAAAGATTAAACGTCTTCCGTTTAAAATACATATGTAGCGAGCGCGTATAAAAAGATGGTACAAGGTAACACCCAAAATGGTCTGTTGAGTGTGCGTGTGTGTATATAAAAGGACTGAACGCGTCAGGAAATACCGGCATTGGAAGCGAGAGCGCTGTCCACGTTCTGGACGATCTGGGTCGGCCCAGCCGTCAAACCTCCACCACAAATTCGGGATTGACGAAGGAGAACCCGGCGAACTCTGTCTGTGTCAAGTTCATGATGAAGAGCTTGTCGGTAGGCGTGAACTCCGTGGACATCTCAGTGAACGCAGGGTCGAAGTTGCTTATATCACGTTTGCCAGTCTGTCATTTAAGAGGGAAAAATTGAAAAGGCCTTGTGCGACCTGCAAGTAGCACGTCAACTCGTTTACTATACCTCAACTGGTTAAATAGGTTGCTGATTTCTTGGTGTGGTATAATTCAACGAGTCCTGATGGAGGTGGAATGTTGTGCAGCCAACAGTTACACAAGAAAAAGAGTTTAAGTGTTGCATGTCGTATGCAGTCGATCACACTCACCGTAAAATCATACCGACGCAAACTTTAGCCACACATTTGGCGTTCTTATTATGCCTGCATGTACGGTGGGTGACCGATCTGATGAAATGTAAGCCGAAATTCTGAAATATGTTCTCGATTAGGAAGAATTACTTAGGTGGGATTACAACACTGATTATCGCGCGGCATAATCCCACAATACCTCGAACTCGCCAGGTTGTTGCCTTTCGAAGGCACTCATTTTGACCTGCAACAAGCGCATTCGGGAAAAATGATTACTTACGTGACATATATTTTTTACCTTTCTTGTCGGTAGCCTTATAAGGTCAGGTATATTTTTTTAGAAAACGTACACAAAAATATGCTTTCTTTTACTTATCTGGCAGCATAAAACGTCAAATTTACATCTTTTACTAGAAGAAAGAGCGTCCTTCGGTTTCAAAAGTTTCTAATTGTGGGGTTTTTGAAGACTCTGTAATAACCATTCACTCAGCATCTTGCTTGTACATTATGAACGCTACTCATACAGTATACAACATAGTTTGCATCCATTGCCCAATTTTCTTAACTTAACATAGCCTCTTACTAAATACATAGAGGAGTGTGATTTTTCTTACGTGGAAAGTATACCCCTTGTGAACTGTAATCGCCAAACGCTAATGCAACGGCCGATCTGGCTTAAAATTATTGGTGAACCGGAAAACTATCATCAAAACCTAAACTTGACTCTTCTCCGAGTAATAAGTGTGAAGATGGCGTGACCCGTTTCCAAATGTGGTAGAAAGAACACGTTAGGTGCATGTTTTACATGGGATATATTTGCATTTGAATTTATGCTGTCATCAAAAATCAGTTTGAAAAACGCATACTACTTGTGGTCATTTTCACTGAACGCGGTTTTTACAGGTTGCAAAAAAGCGTATCCAAAAGCCGACATCCTGTTGAGTCCGAAATATTATAGGATTATGCCGCATGCTAAATATTACAACCTCACCCCCGTAAACTCCTCCTAATCGAAAATGCATTTCAGAATTGCGGTCATCATTTCATGAGATCAGTCACTAACTGTATGTATATTAATAAACGGTAGAAGATCTTTGGTAACAAGATGAAACTTGTTTTGAAAGCATCCAATCTGATTTTTCAGCTCAACGTCAGACGTATAATCATTGCTAAAACCATTGAACGTTTTAGCCGGTCATAACACTTCTATGATTAGCTAGTCTGCGCCAACATATCTCTATCGCATCCCATCATCCGGTCACGACTGACTAGAGTCGTCTTTATTTGTCCTTGAGAATCTTGTTTATGCAGCTTTCAAATCGATATAATTTCGGCAGGACTGGCTTAAATAGCCCCCTAAAGAGAACGTGCGAATAGGAACACCCCGCCCAGGTTATAAGGGCGAACCTGCGCATAATTCTAGAAACGACAAAAGATTCCCGTGTCCCAACCCCAACAATAATCCTTGTGTAAAACTAAGCGGTTGCCCTAATCCTGACCCCAACTCTACCCCAAACCTTAGCTCTGCAGTCAACACTAGTCCCTACCTTAGTCTTCAGCTTGATCCTGACTTGCCTTACCGTTAACTTCAAATCTAGCCTTAAACTTAGTCTTAACCCTAATTTCACTGGAGGCTGGCTCGAAGCCACCCGTACTGCAGGCGGTTCCTTTTCTCATTTCCTGTTTAGGGGGCCATATAAGTCAGTCTTACTAGACATATATGTATAGAGGACAAATACGAATACTGTCGTCTCGCTGTATTATACCGTGCGTGAACTAACTCATAAAACTTGGTGACGAGACCTGGGATTTTTAGACACCTTAAGCGTTAAGCACTTTGTTCACTTGTCTTGCACCTTCCGGCAAATGTCGTTTTCTCGTGTGGAAATGTGCCTAAATTATTTTAAAAGGTAAAAAATTGATAAATCTGAGTGACTATGGATATTGCGATATATTTGGCAAATTACATACGCTGGTACCTTTCCCAGACTTCGTTTTCGCTTCTGAGAGCGTTTTCCTCTGAGAAGAGAGTAAGTTGTACATAAGCGTTTTGCTAAACAAAGTTAGCCGCACTTAAAAATTGTTTTTGTCTGGTGCTAATTGTAAGAATATTTAAATTTGAAATTCACTGAAAAGACTATTATCAAACGTTATTATACGCGTACTATCTTGATTACTCAGTTTTTGCATGAAGAAGCCTTCTGTGTATCTAAAATGAAGTTATTTCAGTTGCAGCCATTTTACCGTTTTCGGACTTTTTCGTTTTTCTGAAGAATTAAATGTTCTAAAAAAGGAAAAATTACGTTTAATATTTTTTTACGTTTTCGGTTTCCCCAACGTTGTTCTTTATTTTTACAGATATTGGGTCCTTGCATTTTTGCCGGTTTGCGAGTGAGTGGCACCCGTTTGTAAACTTCGACACCTTTCAGCAGTTAGGTCACCCAATGTACTTTAAGCACTATTTTATACCGATTTTAAGCCCTCTGCAATTACTGCGTTCAGACCTCAAGCTTTGGGCGAGAGAAATTTGTGATTGCTCGCTCATGCCCAAAGACTAGCAAGATGCATGACTCGATAGTCTGCAAATCAGTCCTGCTTTCTGGATCTCGCGAACTTTTCAACCCAAATTCCCTTGTGTCTTTCAACCTTGTTGCTCGCATCGGCCACTCCGTAATCCCAGCCAATTTGGCCGTGTAAGTGGTCTCTCAGCCAAAGTGTACGGATTCTCTGCTGACGTTTTGTTACACAAGACTGACGCCTGACAATGCCCTTACATTGTATCGTAAATCCTGGCAAAATCGGCTAGTAATTGGCATCGTGAAAAGTCAGATCAAAAACAGCAGTGGACAGATGCGGGAGACGAGAGAAAAATGTGTGAAACTTTTGAAAATGCCTCGGAAGTAAAAGGTGCTCAATTTTGAGAGTTATGATATTAATTCATAGAAAAAATAATGCGAGCCCGAACGACTTAATCTTACCTATCGGCCCTTGTTTGAAACTCCCATGGCCACATGCAAAATAAGAAGCAATCACTGCATTTGGAGTGCGCAGTTGTCAAGACACCGTCAGGGCTGTATATGTGGTTTAAATTCATTCAAATCTTATAGAAACCATCTAAGAAAATGCATTCTCATTTGCTAGCAAGGGTTCCTATGTAAATATCCTGTATTTTCTGTAGAACGAACTCGGGTTTGCTTTTGTCTCATTAGAAAGGAGTCCTCTTGATTTCGCAAAACACTGGCCTGGATATACTGTAGGTAGAATTACTGAGGAAATGTCGACCAAAATTTCGAAATGCGTTTTCTTTTCGAAAGGATTACTTAAGTAATGATGTAGAACTGATAATCCTGCAGCATTATGCTGTTATAATTCAGTTACCTCAGGAACCTGGCTTTCGAAAAAAACTCCTTTCCGGCAGCAGGCAAAGAGCAAACTCCGCAAAATTGACTACTTAATTAGAATACATTTTTTTCTTTGACTCTCGTTGCCCTAAAAAATTCAATTATATTTCATGAAAAACATGCATAAAATATTCATTCTTTTGCTAATTTGTATTTCAATTTTATGCCCAAAGGAAGGGTCTTTTTCCATTTTTTAAAAGGTTTCCAATTCCCGAATAGTTTTGAACCCTGACTTGCCGGCACAATCGTAGTCAAGGTTTCCAAACTACAAACCGTATATTTTTCCCGTACGGAAGCCCAGACATTTCTCTACGGTATTAAGAAAAGACTGTATAAGGGTTAATCGAATTTGGCATTGAATTTGAGCAGAAATTGTTAACTTCACTATCCACACTGGTAAATGCAGAGGCATGAAGTTTTATGAACAGTCATTTCACGGTATTAAAAATCGCATAATTTTAAACTTATTTAAAACCGAATGATTCAATTCTTTCGGGTAAAAAATTGGAGGAGGACGTAATTTTCTACCGAAAGAGCAAAAGAATGAAAATTTTGTTTCCCGTGAAATATAAGTAAAATTTTAAGAGTGTCGAAAATCAGTGAGAAAAATGCATGCTACTTAAGTAGTCACCATTTACAGAGTGTGGTTTTGAATACAACCGGAAATAAATTCCTTCGAAAACCGGCATCCTGAGGCAACTAATTTTTTTGGGGTTATGCTGCGCGATGGTCAGTTTTACAACCCTACTTAATTAATCTTTTCGAAACGTAAACGCAAAAATGACTACTTAAGTACCATGCAATTTTCTCATTGTTTTTCGATGCCTTTAAACGTTCAATTATATTTTAAGAATAAAATGCATAAAAAATATTCATTCTTTTACATATTCGTTAGAAACTTACGTCTGAATGCAAGTATAACAACAGGTCGGGTTCAGAATTATTCGGGAATTAGAACAGTTTTCAAAACCGAATTATACCCCTCCTTCGAGTTTAAACTTGAAAGAAGGCGTACTTTTCTACCAAATAAGTAAAAGAATGAATATTTTTATGCATTTTGTTCATGAAATATAATTAAACTTTTAAGGGCATCGAAAAGCAATGTGACAATTGCATATGCTTAAATAGTTTTTTCGAGGAGTATAGATCTTGCATGCAGTCGGAAAGGAGTTCATTCGAAAGCTTACACCACGAGGTTACTGGATTATTATAGAATAATGCTGCATGATGATTATTTTTACAACGCTACTTAATTAATATTTTCGAAACGTGAACGCATTTCGAAATTTCGGCTTACATTTCATGAGTAAGCCCACCTACTGAAAAAAACGGATAATCAGCGTTTTTAAAACTTGTGATCTATTGATAAAATGAAAGAAACTCTGAAGTTGAGACTGTAGAGTGACCTTCAGCGCAAAGGAACACGAAACTCGACAACGATCTCAAGTTATATTTTGACAGTGAAGCAGACTTTTGGCAGTGCATCCACGAGGAGACTTGTAAATGAACAGTGGGGGTCAAAAGAATCGTGAATTCCCAAATTCACGACCATTAGTCAAAGCTGGGCAAATGGGACCGACAGGCACATTTATGTCGGACTCAAAACCAGCCTTTTGGGTGCAAATTGAGCATTGCTCTTCTGGAATATCGACCTCCTATTAATCAGCTGATTAGAAACTTGGATAAAATCGGATGTCTTACAAAAAGAGACGGCCAACCCAGTGATTCGGCACCAATCAGTCTGAAAAGCCTATTTTCAAATGTCACCGGTAAATTGGTTGAAATCACTAACTGAATATTGAAGACCAAATTAGGCACTTTTAGAATGGTTACCGTTTTTGACGAGACGATATAAAAGATGAGCCAGTTAGGCTGGCCTTTTGATGCAAAGGTGTTATTGGAAAAACGTCCTTAGAGCATTTTTCCTTTATGGTGCCGACTGGTGTGAGAGACTTTGATAAATAAAAACTGTCCCACCCGTTTCAAAGATTGACTCTAGTCCAAAGGTCTAGAACGGTTAGTGAATATTACAGGAGCACAATAGACATCATTTGCGGTTAATCTAGCATTGTATATTTACAGTAGGTGGGCTAACTCATGAAATGTCAACCGAAATTCCGAAATGAATTTTCGTTTCAAAACGACTAATTAACTAGGGTTTTAAACATAATCATCATGCAGCATAATTCTGCAATGAGTCATAAAAAAGTTTCTTACTGTGGGACTTTTAAGTACCGTGAAATGGCCGTTCATAAATCGTCATGTCTCTGTATTTACCAGTGTAGCTCGTAAAGTTAAAAATATGGATCAAATCCACTGCTTACTTTTATGAACCCTATACGGTCCCCCTTTATTACCGTAGAGAAAAGTGTGGTTTACCGTACGCGGAAAACATACGGCTTGTAGTTTGGAAACCCTGAATCCAAGTGTGACGATTGAGCTGGCTCAAAATTATTCGGGAATTGGAAAACTTTTTTAACACCGAATTATGTCCCTCCTTCGAGGATAGAATTAGAAGACGTAACTGTCTACCGAATGAGCAAACGAGTGAATATTTTTATGCATGTTTTCCATGGAATGTAATTGGAATTTTAGGGGCAGCGAAAATCAATGAGAAAAATGCATGCTACTTAAGTAGTCGTTTTTACCGAGCGTTGTTTTCGCATGCAACGAGAAGGAAATTCATTGAAAAGCCGACATCCCGTGGTAACTGAAATATTATAAAATTATGTTGCACGCTTACTAGTTTAACAACCCTACTTAATTAGTCGTTTCGAAACGAAAACGCATTTCGGAATTTCGGTTGACATTTCTTGAGTTAGCCCACCTACTGTATGACACTCTTGTTTGAAGCACGTCTTAGTTTAACACACTTTTTCTCATTCGCCGATAGCATTCCGCCGACCGTATATATCCCCTGTTGAAGCCGTTTCAATCTTAGTCATATTCATGGGGATAAGCGAATCATAGAAGCATGCAGACGATCTCTACAAGGGGCGGCTGCTTGCCGACGACATTTTTTCCCATCCATTGCCCTTATCTTGATGACGCTCGAATGGCATTGTCTGATTCCTCCTAGTCGTAATCAGCACTCGTAGATACAGAAATATGGGAGACCGTCTTGCTGATTGTGTGTTCTACCTCTCTTTCGCGTCCATTCTCCCTATCTGAGGTAATAATGCATAGCCAAATAGGCGGCCAGGGGTCTACTTGACTAGCGTTTCAAAAACAGGCTTAGGAAGTAAACCATTTTCTTCGCACTGTTCCCTACTCAAGAAGCTAGTACTGAGGAAGTCGTAGGTATGGTCTGTGCTTTAGTCATCTCCCCCCCTATTGCTAATTGGTGTTTGCGAATTTCGGTTAACAATCATAAATAGACAGCAACAGAACTCTTGCGGGAAGTCAGAGTGTACTTGGCTCACGGCTTCTGGATACGGATGCGTCACACGCATCCCTAGACGTTTCGCCAAGCGGAAGACTCCCTTAGGAATCTTTTTGCCTAGATGACAATCCTCAAGACTTATGACTGTCTCTCCGGTGATCAATTAGCGCTACTCGATAAATGAGGTGGACTGCCCATTAGCTCGAAAAGCATTCCGTAGGTAGACTCTCCCATGTCTTCTCTCAGTATACACGCCAAAGTCACTACATTCCCGTGAGAGCAAGTGGTTATCATAGAAAGTCGGGATTTGACGCACAATGTTGGTCCCTTTTCATAGTTTCCGCCATCAGCGCAAACTGGATGTCAGTGTCATTTGGGTGCGGGGGTGCTTTTAGGTAATCGACACAGTTGAACAGCACTCAGGATGTCAGTGGCCTAAAATCAATATCGGTGCCGCCATAGTATTCCGCGCAACAACACACTGTAGCATATATTCAGTTAAATAGTAATAAAATGAGCTAACATGCAGATATTTCTGACACCGAGGGCCAATTAGTGACCTCTTCTCACTCGCTTTATTCAGTTCAAAGCAAGCAATCTAGGATATTGAGGGAACTTCTTCGGAAGTCCAGGTGGACCGCGAAAGCCCTCGTACGACCAAGCCTACCCACATAACGGCCAGACACAAACAAACCTAAAGCGACGGTTTAAACACTTACAACAGGTGGTCGGAATGGTGGTTGTACTGCCTTCGACTCGATCAGTTCCCAGTTTATCCTCCGGAAAAAAACGTGG
>CACRXP010001376.1:71851-85185 GCA_902702965.1 Spirometra erinaceieuropaei | reverse complement strand
GGTCGGCGTTGGAGCGCACGGCAGTCAGGGCGTCTGGCCAGGCCTCCACCAACCGACGGGGTAAGAGAACTGCCAGCAGGGGTAGACGCTCCTCCAGTTTTCCCTAAAGCATGTATACAGACACTTTCAGTGTTTGGTAAGACAGAAATGAGAATTCAGCCTTGCTCTGGGCGGGGGACTTGGGCTAGTTTCCAGGACAATTAGGGACAGTGTTAAGGTGGAGCTAGGGTTAAAGTATGGGTTATATTTAGCGTTGGAGTTAAGTTTAGAATAAGAATCGGGGTTACTGTTAGGAGTTACAGTGCGTGACCGATCTCATGAAATGCTGGCCGAAATTCTGAAATGCGTTTTTGATTAGGAGGGATTACTTAGGTGGATTTGTAATAATGATTATCTTGCGACATGATCCTATAACTTTTTAGACTCGGCAGGATGTTAACTTTTGAATGAACGTTTTTTCGACTTCCTGTAGAAAGCGTACTCGGCAAATAATGACTGCCTAAGTAGCAGGCATTTTTCCCATTGATGTTCGATGGTTTTATAAATTCAAATATATTTCATATAAAACATGGACAAAAATCCTTTCTTTTACTCATTTTATTCACGTCATCCACATGTCGTATACTTGAAGAGTGAGTATAATTAAGTTTTAAAAAAGTTTCCACTTATGAGATTTTTTAAGACCGTACAATTTCCATGTGCGCAGCATCGTACCTGTCCGTTAACCACTGCTCCCCGTGAAATGTCCAACATAGTTCGCATCCATTGCAAAATTTTATTGACTCTATATGGTATCTTTTTAAAGGCATAGATGAATGTATGATTTTCCATACACGGAACGCATGCACCTTGTAGACTGAAATCGCCAAGCGCTAACGCAACAGTTGATCAGGTCCTCCTTATTCGGGAATTAGAAAACTTTTTCAAAACCTAATTATGCTCCTTCTTCAAGTATACAGTATAAAGATGACGTGATTCTCAATCAAATGAGTAAAAGAAAGTATGTCTTGTCCATGTTTTCCTTGAAATATATGTGAATTTATAAAACCACCGAAAATCACTGTGAAAAATTTATGCTTCCTAAGCAGTCATTCTTTTTCGAGTACGGTTTCTACAGGAGGTCGAAAATAAGCGCATTCAAAAGTCGACATCCTGCCGAGTCTGAAATGCTATAGGATTATGCCGCGAGATAATCAGTATTACAAATCCACCTAAGTAATCCCTCCTGCTCGAAAACGCATTTCAGAATTTCGGCCACCATTTCATGAGATCGGTCACGCATTGTATAAAACGGGAATATTTGCCCTCAAATTAAGGCGAAATTTCGAGTTCCGGGTGTATGTATAAGTGAAGAAGAAAACTGGGTCGAGCGCGTAGCAGTCCGTTTATTCATCTGAGCTTTCTAACTCGTGCGGGAGTCCATCGTCAGAGATAGTAGCAACGACAGAACGAGCGACGACTATAGGGCTTGCTAGCCAATCATCGATTGATGGCGCAAGACGGGAGGTGACTGCGTAGGGCTCTGTACGCCGGCGCCAGATCGACAAATCGGTTGGCTTAGTTCTCATCCGAAGCTCAGGCATTAATCAATTTTCGATCTGTTTTGTTTCCGGCGTGGACGATTATCTCGTTGGCTGCGAAGTTAAACTCATGACCCAATTCTTAGGCGTGAGCAGCCGATTGTGATAATTCGTCGCCTCGTCGTACAACCGGCTCATGTTCGCGTATGCGCGATCCGAGCGGGCGTCCATTCTGGTCTGAATAGTTACAAGGACAATTTTGTCACAGGATTTGATACACTACCCCAGATTGCTCCTCGGGATTTAACCGATCATCATTTTTCATAATCTTGCTCCGCATGGTGGTTTCCAGCCGGTATGAAATTCCAACGCCTAGTTCTGCAGCAATTAACTCGGTCGATTCTGAAACGTCCTTAATGTATGTCAGCGAATGCCATATCCTTGGTGGTGTTGCAGTTCGGGCCCTCTGGGGGCGACCGTGTAGGTAGCAATTTATAAATGCCTTCTGACAGTCATTTTTCGGAAACTGGTTGCGGAGCTAACGAGTCTCACGTGATCTTTCCCCTAGTTTGTTGGTTGTGCGACGAATTATCACAAGTGGCTGCCCACACCCACCAAATTGGTCGTGAGTTTAACTTCGCAGCCATTAAGATAATCGCCCGCACCGGAAACAAGACAGACCGAGAATTGATTGAAGACTGGGCCTCAGATAAGAACTCGGTCCATCGATTTATCGACCCGGCGCGGGTGTACAGAGTCCTACACAGTCACATCCAGCCTTGCGCCATCAACCAATGATTGACCAGTATTCCCCATAATCGTACCTTGTTCTGTTGTTGCTACCATCACTGACAGTGGACCCACGCACGAGTTCGAAAACCCAGAACAATAAACGGACCATTCGGAAGTAAACTTCTTAGGCTCAGATATTCATATCAGCTTTCGGACCGAGCCTAAAAAGCTTTATTTCGAATTATTTACTCCTAGGTAGCGCATAAATTATTAAGGAGACTAAAAAACCGAAGATTTTAACTTCGTTTTTAATAACGAAAAAGTGGGAACGGTCTGGAGAATCCGGCTGGCTGATGGTTTCGAGCGGCTAACATTTAGACCATGACGCCTGCGGGGTCTGAACAGACTTCTGTTGTACGCAGGGTGTCCGTTTGCATAACCGGAATACCGTCGGAGGGATTTCGGGTAATCTACCGATCCCCGAAAGATTACGTGGGAGGCTTCCATAGTGCAAACCCGGTAATGAGATGTGCGGGGCTGGAATCATTTATCGGTTTCACTTTCCTTGCAAATGCCGGCTCTGTCACCCAATATAGCTCACTTCACAAGACCAAATGAGGCCATAAAGGCACACTGGGGCCACCCGCAGTAGCGACGTAGGCTTCTGGGCTGGGAGTACTGTGGCAGTCCGATCTGACTGCCGACAGTGCGGCCGCTAACTCGCTCCGTCTATGATCCGCTTGGCACGTCAGCCAACCACTACCTGTGCGCATGTGACAGTCTTCAGCTCGCCGATGCCGAAACGCCGATCGATATTTCCGTCTTTATCGATTGGACGCAGCCGGTCAAAGCTCGGGAGCAGGCACACACGTCGCACCAAGGCGAACGACTTAAACGGCCGACACGACTGGTGAGAATACTTGCTGTCTATGTCTTTTGAGTCTCGCGCACGCTCTCTGGCTCTAGTAAAGATTGTTACTGACTTTTGATTTCGGAATCTTCGAGTTATCCAACCATCACATCCTGACAGAAGTGCGTTTTTTCTGAGGGTTTAAGGGTGCGCTGTGAGAGAACAGTACTCAAACAGTAACGACTTGAAAAGTCAGAGTAATATCTGATCTAGACGCCTCTATGAGTTCAGTCATCCGTCTTGTACAGCCTCTCCCTTTGTCGCCATTCCCGCTGTTTTTCTGGACCCCTTGGTTGTTTTTTTGAGGGGAGGGGGGTGGGATGTCGGTCTGAACAGCCTGATTCACGGAGTGGAATCTGAATTTCTGCAAGTTCCACCTTTATACTGTCTGGTGGAGAGACCCCACTCAACTCTGTTGGTGAAAGCAGTAGATCAATGTATGCTTTTGGCTGGGTTGCTATGTGCGATATTCAAACGATAGTCGCACGACCAGTCAGGCATCAAAAAATTTCATAGCTTAGTTCATGATAACAGATCAACGCGTGGTGCTGCGAGCGTCAGACGATCTTATCATCCGAGCCCATCCAGGGGTTTATGCCTCATACGCCCTGAAGATGTCCCGTGAAATACGTCCTGACGTCACAGAGTTACGACAACCCAACTCGTCCATGACTCTGAGCACGTGAGTTCGGTTTAATTTGCAGCCCGGATGGAAGAAGACAGTCCCAGGTGGTCATCAGTGAGGTCGCGAAACCGCGAGGCAGTTGGGAGTATACTCGAATTCACGGCAAAGGCACTTAAATGGCCCGATCAACTTAAAAATCTCACGGCTGTCTGCCCAGACAGTTCGAATCGAGTACCGCAACAGAGATTTCTACCGCTAACTCCGCACAGTGGCCACAAAATCAGTTAGTGTGAATAGTTAGCAAGAAAACTATTTTGTCTAAAATGAGAACCTCCCCAGAGGAGGCCTCAAACGCCGGCATTCTCTCTAAAAGATGCAATTTAGCTTATGAAAGAGAACAAGATTAATGATAGAATACACAAACCACTTTGCCGGTGATATTCTCCCTAATGTGATTTACATAGGTGGCTGGAAATGTGTTCAGATAAAAACTAGCATGAAAGTATTGGAGGAGGAATGACGTGTCCAGCAAACCGGTCTTGCACACCTTCCCAAGTAGTCTTTTCACTCTCAAAACTTATCGAGGAACTGTTGTCAGATATTCCCGAATTTTGGTGCAGGTGCGGCATAAAAAAGACGAGCAAAGCACTGTTTTTGTCTACCCCTTGGTCTTTGACAATAATGCTCGGACACATTATCGCAAACAAATCGTCTCAGGAGAAGCCAGTACGCAGAGTAGCGTCACAAAAAAACATTAATAGGAAATGGAGTCATGACTAGTATCCCGGGGACCGATCTAGCAGAAGCTTTGATGGGACCCCGACGGGTCTTTAATAAAAATTATCTATCTATCTAACAAGGCTAGGGGCTGGAAGGCGCTTTGGCCTCCGGATGGACGGGCTGAAATGTCCGGCATTTCGGGGCACTGTCCTCAGCTCAATAATAAGAATCGAAAATTCTCCAAGTTCGTTACCCGTTTATATCGAGTTCGTCATCCGAATCTTTAGCTCTGGACCCGTTTCTCTCCTATGTAATTGCGTAGCGCCCAATATCCGGACGGGAAATCCGAATGACGCTTAGTCGAGCTAGCATCTGAATGACAGGGTTCCCTCAGCTCATAGACCAATTTTAAACACCCCGACAATCATCAATCTGCCGGAGGAGTGTAAGTGCTGGTGGGTTCCGTCACCGTACCTGCTTCACAGTGGACATCCTCGGATGCGACGGTCGAACTATCATCATCACAACGGAAGCAATTTACGGGAAATTGTTATTGCGACCTGTGCAGCTGCGTCCCCCGTCGTAGCTGTTCGTACTGTGCTGTATATCCGCGTGAACGAGAATTTTCCTGACAGGCAGTGTACTGACAGGGCACTCTGTAAGTTGTTTAATTGTCGGCACCTAGATTCTAACACAGTTGCCGGGTGGACCTCCCACCCCCACACCAGGTGCGACGCAACTGTTAACAATGTTCATTCATTCCATCTGGTCTAAATTTAGGAAATAGGCCAATTCACGTCTGAATGGTGCGGAGTTTGGTGTGTCGTTATAACCAGCATGTGGAAAGCACACTTTTGTCTGATAATGTTTAGGTAAATTCTCCCTGAGAATCTCAAAATAGAAGACTGACAACTGGCCACTACCACTACACAACTTCCTTAATATCAAATAGCGATCTTAGAACAAAGTCATATTTGTGCTGACTTTTTGCGGTCTCAGTGAATCGTGCGACTTCCAGGGAGAGATTGGATGCGTTGTTTAAACATCGAGACCTAAACTCATCTGTCCTTCACTCTTCATGACTTTCTTTAAGAAATCCAACTCATTCCCAACCCTTCACACAAGATCCCTAACTAATCTAATGTGCCTACCCCCCTCTATCCGCAAATCAAAGATTGAAGAAGAAAGCTGACATTAGCATGATTCATGTTCCCAATCTATGTCAAACTACCTTGACAGTGTCAGTAATATGCCACTAGTTCCTCTGCAACTCCCATAGGGGTCACTAGGTAGTTGGTCTGGATTATTTCTCGAATTCGACCATTATTTTCAGGCTCCTATGGGGCAACTGATGTACCGGTCTTTCATCATCCTACAGAGCCTTGATGCATACAGTACATCGCCCACGCGACTTTGATGGCGTTGCTTAACGCAAAACACACCCTCTGTGAGCTCCATACACCCGTCCAGGTTTAACACAAAATTTTGCAGGCATACAAGTCAAAGGTTGCAAAATAATAGAAACGTCAGACATGCTCTGTCTTTCAGGTCGTTTTCTTGTCCAATATTCGCAACACACATTGGCTCACGCCAGTGGCTAGTACACTGGCATGTGTGAATAAATACCAATGAGATAACGCCTCCGAAGTTCACAACAAACTATTTGACATGTCAGCGCAGTTTTCGACGCTCAAGCATCGATGCGGAAATATCGATCGTTTAGCAGCGGCGTTAAATCCATTCGCGTGATGCAGCACTCTGTCGATTCTTGCCTTCCCGCCAAGAATATCGATTTCCAATGGCAGAAATTCTGAATGCGCATTAAACGCGTCATTTACCTCACCCGATCTGCTTTCAAAAAGTGTAGTGTGAAGCTCAAAGTGTACAGATTTATGATCATCAATCGTGTGGAAAACTGGACGAAATATAATCGACGACAGGAAACCAAACCTAGGCATGTCCATGAAGAAGATAGTAAAAGTTAAAAGTAACACTTACTATTAAACTACGGCTTAAATAGGTTACTCAACTCTATGAAATAAAGAGCCTGGAAGTTCCATCGTGTTCTGTTTAATTTCTTGAAGGGGAGTTTCTTTTAAAGGGCTATCCCTTCCAAAGAATCATACATTTCAAAACCTCTAGTTGCTTCCTTTCTAACCGTTTTTGAATTCTAACCCCATCTCTTTAAAAAAACAGTCGGATCTTATTCGCTCAGATATGGTTATGTAGCCCCACCTGAAGTAAACAAACCCCAGTCACCTCTAATACGGGACCGGTGATAATAGGGGTTTTTGCAGGTGGAGCCGGGGAACGCACAGGCGACGAGGTCAAGTAGTTGTATGCAAAAAAGCTGTTGGAGATGCGCGGTTGGACTTTGAATGGTTGAGAAATAGTTGCGCTAAACCCTAACCCCTAGCTATAACCCATACTCCCAAACCATAACCCCAGCAGTATTGAGTCCATCAGTTGGGGCTACCAAACAACATCTTACCCTTATTTCGTAGTCGTACCTGCCTTAGACAAGCCGCAGCTCAACCCCTAATCTTTACCCCTAACCCCTGACAGGTACTGCTACGAAATAAGATCTTGCCAAAAAAAACCTTGTCCTCTTTTAGCTCCTGCAGTCCACCTAAGAGCTCAAACGACTTGCCACTGGTGAGGGCAAGGACCGTGTGGATGGATCTGTTTGAAAGTCCCTCCGAAATTGCCCCGTACTTCAACTGCGCTCTCGAACTTCATGCTGCACTTAAGGATGAATTTCCTTCGTTCACAGCTCATTCAAGCTGCCGTTATTAATTCCAATTAATTAACGTCAAAAAGGAAGAAACACAAATTAAATATCAGCTGTTAAACTATATATATATATATATATATATGGATGTATATATGGATATATATATATGGATATATATATATACCTTTTTGTATAATTTCCCGCACTCACAAGTTAAAATTTAATTTAGCAGAAATTGGTCATAAAAATGCACATTTGCAGATTCTGCTATGCGAGAAAATCGAACAATTTCAGTGTGCTGTTTGGGAAACCGTCCCTCGAACTCGGCCTAAAACTGCTATCAGCATAGGAAACGTAGATCTCCGTTCCAACTTGTGAACGGGCTAGGTGAGTAAATAAACATGCAACACTTTAGGTGCCCCAAAGTGACCGTCTCAATTTTTTCGTCATCACATGCTGTATGCTCTGTTTAACAGAATATCGGCGTGTTTCATTCAACAGGTTGGGGTTTACGGCTCATTCTCGCACAATTTCTGTTTCACGATGTACGCGGATGGGTTGGTGAGTCTGTACCCAATGTAAAATTAGCCACAAGAGACTTGTATTTTTTACTGATTTTAAATCGACTGAACTAAAGACTGCACAAACGTTAAACGATTCTGGGCTGCAGACTTAATGTGCCAATTCATATCCAAGCAGACGAGAACAACGAAGATAAAAGAATTAGGCAGCGTTCCGTCACCCGATCCTAAATGTCAAAGAAGATCACACCGAGGTGGGGAAGACCAACAAAGACAAGGCAGACCGGAATGGCTGTTTCTGGCTAATTGGCCGTCGTCAGCCAGCCTTTTCCAAACCCTGGTCTGCGGGCTCCGGAGGCTCGATTCAGCGGGAGTCTGTAAGTCCGACGCCCTACCAACCTAACCCCGGAACCGTTGTCCAGTCAGTTGTGGTCTGGAATATTAACTATGGTAGAGGGGCGCTCATCGCCCTGCACGTCCCCTACTCTGATCGGTGGGCGTCTCTCTACCACAGAAAATCACACCTGCATATCTCCATAAACATGCGACTAACGTGTACCTAACTCGGTCTTATTCACGGTCAGACAGAAGCTGGTGAACAAGACTGACCGGCAGGCGTTCGACCTGGAAGACTCAGCGCGACACAAGCGCCTGAGGCGAATTTTGATTGGCCAGTAAGGAGCGATCGTGCATCTGACACTTGGCCTAGATCCAACCTGCCTGAAGGCGTGATTCCCTGTGCGGCGAGAACAGTGACTCACGCAGTAAGGCGAAACGCTACCTTACGCATGCGGGAGTATTTGGAGATAGGATACGGTTATGCAGCCGCACCTGATGGACATAATGCCATTGGGGTTAGGGTTGGGGGTTAGAATTAGGGTTAGAGGTCTCGAATTAGGGGGTTAGGGCAGCTATTTCTCAACCACCCAAGGCACAGCTGCGCATTCCAAATGGCTTTTCTTTTGCATACAATTACTTGACCAAGTCGCCTGTGCGTTCCCCGACCCCACCTGTAAAAACCCCAATTACCACCGGTCCCGTATTACAGGTAGCTGGGGTTTGTCTACTTCAGGTGTGGCTACATAACCATATCTGACCCGGATATCCACTCCGGGAGAGAGAGAGAGAGAGGCAATTTTGGATGGAGATTAAAAGTTAACAGCCAAGCAGCGAAATGATTTAGAAATGTGACCAAAACACAGGAGAAAAAAGACTTGAATGGCCACTTTTGACTTATTTGTTGTCGTCAGAATTCCCTGCGAGAGATCCAGACTGGGAATTAGGCTTATTTAACACTGTTGGCCGTGACTTGGCATATTCAAGATCACACGCAGTGCGTGAGCCAAATCATGAAATATGCCTAAATTAAAGAAAATCCTTGATCACTCGGAAACCAGTCCGGCGTGGGTTAGGCGTAGGTTAAGTTTTACGATTTGGGTTTGCGTTTTAGGGTCAGGTTTCAGTGTTAGGGTTAGGGTTTAGGTTCCCGTGAGGGTTCCCGTGAGGGTTCCCGTTAGGGTTACGGTTAAGGTTAGGGTTAGGCTTAAGGTTGGGATTAGGGTTAAGGTTAGGGTTAGTCTTATGTTTAGGGTTAGGGCTAAGGTTAGGCCTAGGGTTAGGGTAAGTGTTCAGGTTAGGGTCAAGGTTTAAGTAAAGGTTATGGCTAGGTTTTGGGTTAGTGTTGGGTTTTAGGAGTTTGGTCAAGTTTCGGTTTTGAGGCTTAGAGTTAGGCTTTACGGTTGCGGTCAGGGTTGCATTTTAGGGTTAATTGTGGGGTTGCAATTTCTGCAACTATTCCACCTACTTAAAACTTCCCAGCACTTGTCCCGGTAACTTTACCTTTAGCCAGAATCTCCAGCAATCCTCTACCAGCCCTTCCATTTACCCCACCCATATAACCTTCATTCCCACCATTCCCCTACGACAGGGATCTGGCTGTCCGCCTCCCCACTCCTGGCTACCAACTGCGATCTAACCAAAATTTTTGCACGAACTTAAGATTCGACTCTGTTTGTTTCTGTGAAAACCTGGCAAAGTGTGCGTGGACCCGGTCGTGTATGGCACGCGTAGACGGGTCGTTTGGGTTTTCGACCGCTGCGTACGAGTTCATCTACGATCGTCCTGACGTCGTCTTGCCATTGGAGTCCAGTGGGTGAGAAAGGAGAGAGTGCGGTAGATGCTGCGCAAGTTCCCATCACCGGTGCTACACCCACTCCACGGGGCACACGGTTGACGTCGCGCATTCCGACGGTCTAAGTCGAGATCTTATCTGACGCTATCTCTGATGATGGCTTTGTGTGTGGGTCCAAAACGCCAGACAAATAAAATCGTTGGCCCACTGAGCGCATCTCCTACTCGACTGAGGGACTTACAGTAGGCGACGTGTGCCATAAAAAGGTTAGCTAAAATTTCAAAACATGATCCTGACAAGAAAGAGCTACCTGGATGATGTCTCAAGAAAGATCATTACGCAGCCTTACTTCAAGTGCGCTTTTGAATGCTCATCTTTCTAACTAAAAAAGCTTCCACTTTATAGTGAAAATCTCTAACATTGATTTTCAATGGTTCTATTTATCTAAACTTGTCCAGAAAAACGTGCATAAAACCTTTTTCCTGCATGCACTTCGTGGGAGATCAGGTCTTCTACCAAGATAGTGTGGTTTCCGGTTTAAACAAAGTTTTTGGCGAGGTTTGTTCCTACAGCCCCACTTGAGTGGTTAGCTTTCTAATAATATTTTGGTAGATTTGAATAATCTAACTTTACAAATATCACATATTTACATCTTCCTTACCATTTTAATCCAGCGAGTGACTGTGCCACGGTGGGGAGGAGTGCTTATACGTCAACCTCGGTTACTTCAGATAGCAGTTCACAAGCGCTTCCCTGCACGTGCTTCTAGTTCTGCCTACGATCTCTTTACTATCCTAATCCAGAGAGTGGTTGAGAAAACTTGCTAAGAGAATTGTTCCGACGATGCGGAAGTCCGTCGGTTCCCCTACAGTGGGCATGCACTGCGAATCGCCACGCCGTTCCCACCATGGCCTTCCAGTTGTGATTGCACACCCCCGTATCCTCTCAATCCAGCGAGTGACTGTGTCGGAGGGAGAGTGTGTACACACCGCCTTCACTAGCTTCCCTGCGCCTGCTTCGAACTCCGCTTGCCCTCTCTTTCCCTTCCTAATCCAGCAAGTGGCTAAGTTAGATATGTTTAATAAAGTCGTTTTAGTAAGCTAACCATGTAATATCAACAAAGTGGGACTGCAGAACCAAACCTCGCCACCAGTCAACCGTAACACCAAACTCATAACGACCAACCGTCAGTTTAAGTAAGTCTCAAAGTAAACACTTGGAGTACCATTCCGATGGCAAGAGAGCGATTTTCTTAAAAAAGTGGAAACTTTGAAAACGCGCAAAATTCGTGTTAAATGCGTAAACTAAAGTTCTAGAAGTACATAAAGCCTGTTAATGCCGGTCCCCAAGTAAATATGACGGCGTAAGCGCAGTAACGTTGGAAAAAAATATTCTTTGTACTCACTGACAGTACATGCCCTCCAAGAATTATGGGTTATATGAACTATGGCCCATAGTTAAGAGCGTAATGTTTGACAGTGTGTTTCAAAGCCCGTTGCGAGAACTCGATGCAGTTTTTCCGTCTTGTATTGCTGGATACGCGGTGGATTAAAGCAAAGAAGATTTCACGGATACAAACGTCACAGAAACAAAAGTTTCCATAAGATAGCATGCTCGGGGACCGGAGAGGAACTAAGAGCTTGGATGGAATTAATTACCGTAGCCGTAAGCATGCCATTTTCTGTGCACCAAGAGAGCACTGCCTCTCGATCAAAACTGAAGCTTTAAGCCTGCCCGTTCAAAGGCCAACTGTTCATAACAAAACATGCGATCGGAATTACTTAGACCAGGAACTGATTGATGCCAAGCTGTTAAGGTAATATGTAACTGGGAAAGAAGTTGTATTTGAGGAAAGAATTTCACAGTTCGGGAATAGTAGTTTCCAAACAATCTGGCCAGTTGGACGCCAACAGATCACTCGGCGACGTAGTGCACAAACGTGGACTTTTAGAAACGCTGCAGAGGGATGCTGACGGCGCCGGGAACCAGTTAAGTGTCGTGTGCACCGCACGATAATAAAATTCGGGCTGGTACACCATGTGCCGGTCAAAACAGCATAGTTTGCGCTGCACTTTTAACTGTAAATTCTTTCCACAGCTAACTGTGTTGACCGTCTTTGAAGAAAACAGCCTTTCCAAAAAACAGAGTTATCTGGCTCGGTAGCTGCATGTTTACGCACTGACGCGTCAACATTCCATCCGAAGTGGGAGTTACTTGTTGCCGCGATGGCGTTGTTGGTGGCGAAAGGTTTCTCGGGCGGGGTGTTGATCCTACGAACGGTTAGTTGATGAGACGAACCCACGATATCAATTATCTCAACAGAGGAGAAAGAAGTCTAATGGCTGTTTCGAACCGCGCATGACTAGATCTTAGCTATATTTTCCCACCCCACTAAGAGTTTCAGTTGGTGCTTTGGCAACTCGAATCTGTACCGACAGCTCGACCGTCGCAGGCGACAGCTTCCACGGCATGGTGATGGGCACAGTACCACTGATTTGCGTGAGGCAGACTTTTGCGAAACATCTACGCCAACCAGGCTTCGACGGTAAGACAAGGCCAAGACGACCAAAGGTTGGCTCGAGTACAGTGATCAACGGAACAGCATTCACTCATCTACGCGTGCCGCGCATACAACACCAGGATTTTCCCGGATTTCCACTTTTCTTGCTGCAATTTTCACCGATCTGGTATGATAGATACCAAATGCAGCTGCCCTTGCGTGTGAGATGCGTTGGCAACGTAGCTACGACAATACAGTCATCGCCGATAAGCCTCTTACTGCCTTTTAGATTTGTTCGTAGGTCTGAAAAATGAACGTGGAACAGGTTCCCAGGCAGAGCTCCAATAGCCCTGTAAGGTGTTCAGCACGCCTTGTGTTTTCCTGACAGAGCTTTTTGGGAGGAGGCCCTAGAGTGATGGCATCAATAAATATCGGTAATTCGTGTAAAATAACTGTATGTAAAGCAGAATTTATTGGGGCCAACAAATTTCGTGACGGCTTTTCAACTGCAACCCGTCTCTGCATAACATAGGTAACGAATGAACGCGCACAGCAGTATGAATTTGTACAGAATGGCAGTGCATAGGAGCAAGGTCAAAGTTCAAAATAATCAATAATCAGATAAGACGTCCACATAAGCATCAAAAAGGAAAAAGGGGGGACGAAATGTTAACAACAAATCACAGTCTGGGGAAAATAGAGGCGTGAGATTACCAGGGCAATTGCAGATTGATCACATGATCTAACTGCTTGCACAGGTCTGGTTTCTCCCTCCGTATGTAGGCTGCTTCCAAATAACGCAAGGTTCGAGTTGTACGTGCTCGGACAAGTACTCGAAAGGATGCTTTAGGGTCGACAACATGACCGCTATCTAACAGGTGTTTCGTTATAGACGAACGGGGGGTTCTATTTTCCTGTTTGAAAAGCCAATTAGGCAAATG
>CACRXP010001376.1:43647-56783 GCA_902702965.1 Spirometra erinaceieuropaei | reverse complement strand
CGTTAACAAATGAATAGGAGTGAAAGCGGGATGAAACGATAAACGCAAGACAAGAAAAGTGCCGGTAAATTTAAAATACATTCCGTAAACAGCTCTGATGCAACTGAAGTAAGTCAGACGTCAATAGCCGGCAGCTTCGGTCTACAAGTATATCCCAGGTGGCTTTGAGGACACAAGCTTGACCTCCCTTCACTCATTACGCCTAACTAACCCTACGAACGCAGACAGATGTGGTGGGAACGGATTTAAAAGGACTTACTCGAGCATACAAGTGCGAACATCGACAGCAGGGCAAGAGTCCCCCCAACGCGAACTTCGATTTCTCAACTGGAAGTCTAGAACGGCGTGACTTTCTCCCAGATCGTGTGATAGCGAGCTACTGTGACTGATTAGAATAAAAGTAAGTAAAAATAGACTGGACAACATTTATGCTCGGTTCATTTTATGACGAAGTTACTCACGTCGAGGCCGTACAGCCCAGCTTTTTGCCGTATCTCGCCTCATCTTGGGCTGCAGCAACTAGGCACGGCCTTCCATAGCTGTCGACTGGCGTCTGTCTGGAGCCGAATCCCTGCAGTCGGTACTGAAAGGTGCCATAGTTGGTTGTATCCTCGATGTAGTGTGTAACATAGCCTCCACGACTGGCATACTCCTTCCAAATCCACGGAAATTCATCCAGCACCGTCTTGCCCGCCTTCTCACCCCTATGCCCCTCCTTACTCAGCGAGGCATCCAGGAGCCCCACCTGGCCCGGCATCATTTCGGCCACAAACCGTCTGGCCTCAGGCAACTCCTGTTCAAAGAAGCCCGTCAACAGAGCCAGCAGATTTGCAGTAGTGCCATCTCCGACGACATTAAAAAGGTTGAAGATGCCTCCCCTGTGCTGGATCAGTCGTTGCAGCAGGTCCATTGTTCGAGGTAGATATCGCAGCCATGAGAGACGTGAGAGGGAGTCGATGCCCAGCAGAAGAACATTAACTAACTCCCCCTGCCTCTCCGGTCTAACGGCAGAAGCAGCTGAACTGCCGCAAAGGTAGAACCGCTTCTGGCTGAGAAGACTGTCTGTGCGCCAGTCAAAAAGTTTCCCAGGAAAAAAATTCGACTCGGACTGACAGAGGAGCATGTTGTGTGGATGTTTTGGTCTGTGTCCATCGTGAACCTGTTCCTCGACCTCTCCGTAGATAGATCGGAAGTCATCCAGTCGAATGATGGGAAAGAGGTCACAACGGATGGACGATGAGTTGTCCGCCTGCTGTAAACGCAAAACGCCGCCATCTAGCCAGGCATCCACGGAGAGGAGGGATGGTGGGGGTGGTGCTGGTGGGTGATCTGCGGCCCGTTCCACGACAAACCGGAGACCATTGAGGCTGCAATTTAGTGGTGAAGGCTCGTCTTCCTGCTTCGGTTGTTGCAAGTCGCTAGGCCAGATTTCCAACGGCGGCAGTCTGCACTGGCCTTTTAGGAAGGTGTGATTTTCTTCGTCTTCCTTCTGTTGGTAGACGGGGAGGTCGTTGTCCCTTTGACTATCAAAAAGTACCTTCAACGAAGTCTGGAGTAGGGCACTAAACAGGCATAGTGACAGCAGCGTCAGTAGAGCACGCCTGGGCGTAACTCGACAGGGCAAAACTCGCATCGGCCGCCACTGGCCGACCGCAGCGCAATGGGCGGTCGACTACGTCAACGTCGGGAAAATCGCAAAAAACACGTTAGCCAATGAGCGTACAACGAAGTAGGCAATCCGCCAACTGCTACAGTGCGCGGTTCTGACTGGTTGTTGACTAGCATCGTCACGGGACATTACGACGCACGGTTCCACCGAGTCGTTCTGTCGCGTGTGATGTAGGTCATCCCAGGATGGTTTTCATTGCAACTGCCTAGGGTGGTTTGCATATGAATAAAACTACAAATTGGAACAGTTGCGCAACCTAATCCTAGCTCTCATCTGTTCGTCCCAGCCGTAAAAATGAGGCAATACAAGTGGGACTGAGCTTGGAAGCAATCTCAGATCAGAAACATGTCGGAAAAGGCGCTTCCCACCCGTCCTAGCCACCTAAATGGACTCCACACACCCCAATGACCATATTCCTGGGAGGCAAAAAGGACAAAAAGACACAACAAAAACAGTGGATCCAGGTTAATCGGACCATCTCAAACAGATCTCATTCGTGATCGACCGGTTCCTGTGTGAGGAGCAGAAATTTGTTGAATTATTTCGTCCTCAAAGTCCTTATGTTCATCATGACAGAGAATGCTGTTATATTTACGCCAGAGCTTGACCTATAGCCTTTTGTTGATTCAGTAGTGCAAGTTTGCTGGCTGGTGTGATGTATTTATTGCATGCGAGCGGGTGGTCGGGACACACAAGCAGACCAACCAGCGAGAAAAAATTTATCGATTTATCGACCGACCGATTTGCTTGGTCCGAAGACGTGTTCTAGCCTATAGTGACACGGCGGGACAATTGGCGCGGAGGAATGTCAAAGGCTGGAGGGTGGCCAAACTGCATCTAGGTCAGGACACGCGCCCTTGGCCTTGACTGTTCGCTAGCCACACACGTGGCGTGACGTCAGACTCATTACGAACAGCGTACAGGGGCAGGCTTAAGCTCAAGCAGTTGATCCCACAGTATACAACCACACTAATTCACAGGGTCAACTCCCTGTTACTCATATTATGCTGACATAGAAAGTCAGACTAAGAGGCATTAACGGCTCCAGTCCCCTTCCATGCAAGTCCATGCAGTTTGGAGTAGGGAACTGCTATGTCAAGCGAATAAAATCCTTGTTCCAGCAGTCCCGTCTCGCTATTTTCATTCATTCTGGTTTTTTTCTTGGCCTTTCACGAGAACATCAAACCCTTCGTGAATCCCCAAACCGAGCGACGTGTTATATGTTTAGGGTAAGCCAGACTATAGTTTATGACTAGCGAAAGAGACACCGTTCACAAATAGACTAGAGCCTGTGGTTCGAATTCAAGATCAGTAAGTTAGTGGCCGGTAGGAGTCGGACTGGTTATGAATAGCGGCTGACGTCAAAAACGGCCATCCCAGGAAAAGTAGCTTCTCGTTCCGATGCAAATGCCCATTAAAAGCCCTTCAATTAACCGGGCAAAGGCTGTCTTGCCGATGCCTGCCACTTCAAATTGCGCGCATGAATTCACATGCACTTGCGAATGCAAGTGCATTGAGCGAACGCAAAGGTAATTGGCAATCAGGGCCGCTGAGCACTTGCCTAATTGGCTTTTCAAACAAGAAAACAAAACGGCTCGTTCATCTTTAACGAAACACTTGTTAGATAACGATAATGCTGTCGACCTTAAAACAACTTTTCTAGTACTTGTCGGAGTGTGTACAACTCGAACTTTGCGCTGCTTGGAAGCAGTTTACATACAGCGGAGAAACCAGACCCATGAAAGCATTTAGACCACGTGGTAAATCTGCACCCGTCCTGGCAACCTTCAGGCCTCGATCTACTCGCGACTGTGATTTGTGTTAACATTCCGTCCCCCTAATTTCCTATATGATGTTAATGGAAACGTCTTTCATCAGATTATTCATTGCATTAAACCCTGACCTTGATCTTATGCATTGACACTTTGTACAAATCCATATTGCTGCGCGCTTCCATTGGTTATGCAGAGACTGGCTGCAGTTGAAAAGCCGTCACGAAATTTATTGGCACCAATATATCCTGCTGTACATGACTGTTTTCAAGGAGGAGTCCTCTAATTTCATTGTACAATCTGGGCAAATCACCAGAGGACACGCTGGCCAATGAGCGTGCAGAAAAGAAGGCAATTAGCCAATGGCCACAGCGCACGGTCCTGACTGGGCGTTGACTTGCATCGTCGCCGCGCAAGCTCCAGTCCGGGATTCAGTGGTAAAACCCAGAGCCTTAAGGAAGCATAGCATCGCACCGCAGGTCTTTTAACCTGAGATTGGGGTTTGGCTGTTTGAGAGTTAGATATTTCTTAAATTACTCGGCAAAATATCGGTCGATTTTTTTCGTAGCTAGCTAGCACGCCGATCTGGCAGCTCGAAACGGCAGACATCGGCTAGATTCAAAGTTACTGACAGAGAAGACTACTCCGCCGACCTGTCCTGAGTTCCTCCTTACCCTCAATCTATCTTTCACGTACCGAGTGTCACTGGTCCCCTCCTCAATAGCATGCGGCACAAAAACCAAATAAGTGCGTACACTATGTTTACCTCTAGTTTTTTTTCAATTTGGCCTCGAATGGCAGCCATTCAATGGTTATCTTATGGCATTCTGTTCAGGGAAAGCAGACACCATTCAGAGCAGGGACAAATGAAGAAATTGACGTAAACAGACGAAAAAGCAATTACTACAAGTACTCTACTAAACATTTCCAAGCAACCAATATGAAATCAGTCAAAGGAAACAGGAATCCACCCACAACGATGTCAGCGAAAATCCTTTCTGATGAAAACTTCGTTAATCCAGAACTTGAGGTTCAGACATCGCTCCTGCTAGCACGCTCAAATCCCGTCGAATCAGAATTAAATCCAGGCATTGGAGGCGCGTCGGGAGTGACCTTGAAGCCGGGCATGTAATCTGGCATCTTGGCATAGAGGTCTCGGCTTTTCCGCTCCTCAGCCTGCATGAACAGTCTCCACCACCGCACCAGAATCTCACCCGTCACAACGTCCCCAGCATTCACGCGCAGCATCCGAATTATGAAGTTACCGTCGCATCGAACTACCTCTCTGAGGAACTTGTTCACCAGATCATCCGGCAGATCCACCACCTCCTCCTCCTCCCCTTCACCTCTCCCATCGACCCGCAGTTCACTGCCAGACAACTGAATGGGGGCGAGCAACGATACCGCCAGGAATTCACGCAGGAAGTTGCGACTGTAGCGTTGTAGAGCCAGACGACTAAGCCAGGTGAGCAGGCTGAGAACAGAAACGAGGAGGACCAGGGAGATCCACAACCACAGAAATATATAGATCTTCTCGTTGAACATGTTCACGGGCAGGGCACAGACGGCAGTGTAGACCTGATTACGAACACCCAGGTGCGGCACCCTCACAGGACAGAGGGTTTGTCGAGGGAAGAACTCACTGCCACCCCACTCCCGCTTCGATTTGAGGATGTTGAAGAGGTCCTGGGCAAACGTCGCCATGTTCATATCCCGATGTCCCAGGAATTTCATGATCATGAAGAGCTGACCGAGTGCATTGGCGATGTAGAGCAGCTTCACTAGGAGGTAGAGGAAGGCGATGCGATTGCCCATCCGCTTGCCCACAATGAAGAGACGTCCACCGGGAATGCGGGAGAGGTGGTGTTGGAGGGCGGACCAGGTGTTGTTGCGGTTGTCGGCATGCTGACGAGACAGCTGAGAGAGGTGGTCTGCACAGGCGTTGACGAGTTTCTGGCGGGCGTCGCGATCATCCACCTGGTTGGCCTTTTTGGCTCTGGTCAGGAGGCATTCCAGGTTGTCGCCGAGGCTGTTGATGGCGAGAGCCTGCCAGATGAGGTGGGGTAGGTAGAAGAGCATGGCTTGGATGGAGAGGCAGAAGGGCACCCATTGGTAGAAGGCTGAAAGGAGAGCGAGTGTGGAACATGAAGTTGACGAGGTGGAGGGGAGGGGGAGGAGGAGGAGGAGGAAGAAGAAGAAGAAGAGGGGAGAGGGTTGGGGGAGGAGTATGTGACGATTTCCTTTCCACAGTGTTAGTCACAGCATCCAGTTTTAACCTTAAATCTGGCGACATTGAGCCTTTAGGCATCACCCACCCGCAATGCGTGAATGGCCATGTCCAACGGGATTCCGATCTGGGAACGCGTTGCTTCAGGTGAAACAGTTGACGTTCCTCCCAGCTCCTTTATTACAGGAACTGCTGTCCACCATGATTAGGACGTGGTTACCTATGCTAGGGGATGTCTTGACGTCAAATACAACATTAACCGAAGCCTGTAGCCGAGAATGACAGTTCTCTAGAAGGCAGATTTCAGTCACTCAGTGCGTAACAAACGCTCTGATGCCCTGTAGACATCTTATAAAATTCGATATCATACATGGTGCTGCCTATCTCGCATCACAGTGTCGGCTAAGACGACTCTTTACTCCGCCTACGGCCGTAGACGAACCCATGACAAACTAAATGTTTCCTTTTGAACGCTGTGAGTTCTCTTGTACTTTAAAACGCATCCGGTAGACTCATCGACTACCTGAGGATGCTGCTGACAATTTATTCCATTTCCAAACACTTATAGACGTTCGCCAATTTGCTGCGAATACCCACAGTGATGTACTAAATGCCGCCAGCTCCAGCCTAAATCGATGACGGGAAGCCCTCAGGCGGCTGTCTGCATACTGTCGAGACGCCAACCGCCAGGAACTCACTATTCCACAGTTAGGCTCCCCTCCGAAAGTCATGTTCAGAAGACCAAACGGTAACGGTAGGTTGTAGGACCCCACGTCGCTGCCAATTTCAACACGTACACCGTGATTCGGTGTGACCGTAAACGTCACTTACTACTCACCGCTCCCATTGGCTGGAGTTTCCTTGCCAACAAAACAGTCGCCTTAACTTTATCCGCTCTGCTTGTAGGATTGCGTCGTGGAGTTCTGCTTGTCAGCAGCCATCTGCGCCACATTGCCTCACCTCTGTCGCCATTTCTGTGCACGAAAATGCAGTGCGACTCACGATGCCTATGGCCGATGCGGGGGTTTAGCGAGTCATGATTATAAAGAACAGCGAGACGAAATTAGCCGAGATAATCTGTTCCGTCAGTTAAACCCCTGATGTCACTGACCAAGGCAACAAGTGAAGAAGAATCACCTAAGGAAACCAAAACGCACACCAGGTTAGAAATGTGACGTGTAACGACTAAGACACATCAACTTATACAAAAATGAAGAAGGACAAGTTTAGAAAATACCCAGCAAATATAATGACTGCAAAAATCTGTGTAAAAATTAAAAGCATGGCAAAACGGTAACCGTGAGAAATGTTTTGAGAAATAAGGCAGTCCCAACGGAAAAGGTTTATTGGAATTATGATGTTTCGGAGAGCTGGGTCGGTTTGTGGCAGTCAGCGCCTCCTTGCTCTCCATCGCTTTGTCACGGTGGCCTCCTGTCCGCCTCACAATCTCTGTCGAGTCGCTGCTGGGACGCGCGAGGCTTGTCACTAGTCTTGCGAGCGCTCGAGGCCAATCAACGCAGCCCCTTCTCTGATTGGTTGGCGACACTGGAGTAGAGCGAAGGGCACACGCACGCGCTGGGGTCTAAGCGCCTCAACGGCTGCCACAACTTACCAAGAGGACCCACTCTCCGCGATTGCTTGCAGAGCCTTTTTGTACTCACTTCCCCAGCAGCAAAGATTGTCTAACCCGGTCCGTCTTCCCTGACTTCTGATTTTGGAATCTTTGTCTTGTCGACCATACCATCACGACTGGCTCACCACTGTTAAAGCGTAAAATGCACTTAACCGAACAGAAACAGTAATGGCACGCCGCGCTGCTCGACCTCATGCTGATCGATTTTTCTCTTCTCTCTCGCTGTCTCGGCCTTTGCGAGAAATGTTTATCGGGCTTTTTGGCTGTGTGCGTTATGAGTCACCACCTCTTCGGGAGATGTGGTCAAACCTCTGTCGAGGTTGGTCGGACTGGCAGCTCTTTCTCGTCCAGTGAGCTCGTCGTCAGACTGTGTCTGCGCGGCCTTCTTGTCCGGAGCTTTATGAACGCGATGACGCAGGGCTTTGTAAACTGCAGGAAGAACCAGATGCCTATTGATGAAGTTGGCATCTGAGTACTACTACGCCTCAAGTTTTAGCCGTTCTGCCTGTGAATTGCCTTGACCTAAAATGATAACTCCCTGAGGATTGAAAGTATGGCCAGTTTCTCCAACGTGTGTTGCAAGTTGAGAGTTCTGGTATAGCCTCCGAATTGCTGATTTTCGACAGGTTCCGCCCCGTTCCCAACGTAGCTGCAGTCCCCATCATTACAACTCATTTTTAGACAGGACTGCCCCGACTTCGATGCCGTCTGATGTGGACTTAAAATCAGGCTAGCGACTAATGACAAACACTTGTCTTTTTTATTTCTCTCCACACTTACATATATCTGATCGCTCTCTCAACTCATCCCAGTCTGCAGGTTCATTTGGGATGGTGTCGTCAACGTTGAGTCCAATCGTGCCCTGCAACCAGCACACAGATTCGGCAAAAACCGTAAAGTGGCCATCAGGGGAAGTGGGCAGGGTGCAGGAGATGGGCCGCAGAAAGTACACGTTTGTCGTGGTAACGCCAGCCAACAAAAGGATGATCAGAGAGGACACGAAGTGACTAAGGCGATCGGAGAAGTCTTCTAGGCTTGAATAGGGGTCATCGGAATAACCACGATAGCGGATGAATCCATCTAGAAGATCTGTGCCCAAATCGAAGGATCCCATTGTTGATGCGCCGTTCTACGTCCGTCTACTAGCTTATCTGGGCAGAGGAGTTGAAAAAAAAGAAGATTTAGACATACACCGGCCAGCTTATTAGTCGCCATCTGTTTCATGTGCAAGTTAAGATGACTGAGACCAAATGTGCAGATATACTACTGACAAAGACAGGGATGACTGAAACGTCTATTTCAAGCTGCATTCATCCTTTGGTCTTAAATAAGTTTGTAGTTAGGGGGCCCTATAAGATCCTGTGTTTTAATCTTCTGGATTCCATGCATCTGCTACGCTGTGATTCAGCAAACCATAGCCCTTGGAGCCTGGTGTGCGCTGGCAGCCCTCTGGAACCTGATTCTCTGTCGGTAGATGCGCTTGCGATCCCGCTGGGTATACACGTCGTGCGCATGGTTTCCAGTCATCCTCCGCTTTCTGGCTCTTTTATTTTGTTGTCAAATGTTTGTTTTTGTAGGCCAGGGGTGTCGTGGTACGTCTAGGTGCAGGTCCGCCATGTCAGCCACCTGCACCCTCCCCCGCCCCCGATCTTTTTGACTCTGTCTTGACACCGGGTCCCGGTGGGGAGTGTGAAAGAGAGGGCGCGGTAGATGCTGCGCAAGTCCACTCTCACTATAAACTAATTCACGCGCAAGTCACCGTGCCTGTTTCACCTTGCTGTGGAGCATACGGTGGACATCACCTGATGCGATGATAGGACCGTCGTTAGGCTGTTTATGAAGTATACAGCATTGTCCCAATCATTTCAAAAGTTTAAGAGTCGTGTATTATATCTTCTAAGTGGCACAGAAGTAAATGTGATTTCCTCTACCTCGAAAGTATGCAGCTTCTAGAATGTAAACCCCAAACACAAATGCGACCGCATATCAGGCTCGAAAGTTTGTGAGAATTGAAAGAACTATTCTGAAACCCAAAGTTAATCTTTCTTTAATAATCATATTTGAAGAAGATGTGCTTTGCTGCATGCAAGAACATTTTTGCGTATGTTTACCACTAGAATTGATAGGAGGATCTAAAGTCCACGGAAGAAAATCACACCACTTTAGTAGTCATCGTATGCGGACGCGTCTGAGAAGCAGTGCATTCCAAATTCGACATCCAGGCATCAATAAAATATTTTGGGATAAAGCTTCACGATGATCAATCATACAAGCGCAATTAGTCAACGCCTCATAACTGAAGACGTACTTCATGACTTCGACTCAAAATTTCAGTTCGGACACTGGAGGCAAGTAACCACCACCACCACCACCACCACCACCACCACCACCACCACCACCATCACCATCACCATCACCGACATTTAGATCATCCCGAACGGTGCTCCACGGGACTTGCGTGTAAATTAGTTTTTAATGAGGTAAACTTGTGTAGTGCACTTTCATCTCCCTTACTCTCCTCGGCAGGGCCGGAAGCGGGCTTGGGCGCAGTAACTGCCAAAGCTAAACAAGGCTAAAGCTACGCGGGTCACACAGACGACCTGGCCCACCTTCCTTGTGTACCATTATTTCTGGGAGAGTGGTTCGGATCTCACGGGCGCGCGAGAGTGCCATAGAGCCCAACCCTCCGACCAGTTATCCCGCCAGTTTCTAACCTCCCAGGCCAGGACTTTTAGTGTGTCGTGGTAGATTTAGGTGCATCAGATTTATGCCGAATGCGTTAGTTGCCGTGCAGATGTACTCCCCAGAGTCGACCTCACTCTTTGTTCCCTCTCCCAGCCCATTGTTTGAACTTGCTAAGGGTGGGCGCAGTGGCTGGCAGCAGTAGTCTCGAGAACTCCCGAGGACTGCGCCGCCCGATTAACGCGTGTCGGGAGCCAAGTGGGCTCCTCCTTCTAAGTGGAGGGTCTATCCCGTGAGCCTTTGTGGGGCAAGCACCACCACCACCACCACCACCAATAGCCATGTCGGTCATTTATCGATAGAATTCAGTCTCAGATCAAGAAAAAAGGACTTAACGTTGTCATTACTGGCGACAACCTGAGTTGTACAGTTAAGTAACGAGAGCAATGTTGGAGCTATCCAAATACAACTTTTTTGTCGAATAGGCGTGTGTACCATCTTTTCTTGCTTAGGGAAATGCGGATTACTGCAGCTTATTTGCTGCTCAGGCGATCATGTCTATTTGACTCGCTATTCAAGCTTCCTCCTCAAGGCGGGGAAATGACACCTAATAAATGTGCCTTTTCATATCATCCAGTCAGGGGCAAATACGGGGTCAAGTCGTTTTTCTCGTCAAACTTTGACTTTGTGTTGTAGTCTGTTCGTCAGGATCAACTAAATAATCCACATCTAAGTTAGCCCTTTCGAAAGACTTGGATTATTAAAAGCCGGCTCCCGTATGTGGGGCCTTGTGGAAGCCAATGATGAGTCTGATTTAATTCCTTCAGGCTACTTTCAGCACCCGAGTTAGACTTTGATTATGGAAAAACTTTCTTCCTAGCACTTTGGTACACAAGGTGCGAACTGGTGCCTTAAGTCACATCAAAATGCTCTCTAGTGATCGCGGCATCAAACAAACTAACATAATGCACAAAAGGAGACAACCTACATGGGGTTGGAATGACTTGCAATGACGGACGAATGGTAGCCGCCAGTGATATCCACTCGCATCATCCAATAGGCGTGAGTGGTCCTACCTTCGGACGCTGATCATTATTAGATATATGATCACGCATCAGTCCGCTGCTATCCATCATATTCTGATCTGACGTCTATTCAGCCGGCTAGGTCGAGCGGGTGGGCGGACTTCTTAAGAGACGTGTGACTGACTTCACTCAGTGGTTTCCAGATGCGGCGGCTCTCTGGTTTCAAAAAAGCCAGTCTGTCTGTCTCGTGTGGCCTGGATAGAGAGCCAAATATTCACCTGACTCTGTTTGTGGTTATGATTTCGAGTGAGAATCCGAAACGTCAGGCTAATAAAGCCCTTGTTTCTGCAATCGTGTCTCTTGCTTAGTGATGGCGAGGTCATTGCACCTGCTCACTGGACATAGAAACTGAAGCAGACAGTCAAGGAAGCCCAAGCCTCTTAGCCGCTAGATGACTTTATTTCAAGATGACCGGAGAATTTTGTAAAACTGTGATTATACACGAACCGGCGGCAATCACTCAATGCCCTGTACTCACAGTCAACATGCAGGATCGGCAGGAGAGTCTCTCAAGGCTAAGGGAGAAAACTGGATCGCTCCCGTAAAAGTTATCTTCAGGGTACTCTAAGGATCCTGTGTTTGGAAGGGACTCCAGCGGTCCTGAAGCAAGCACAACTCCTGCGGAGCGGATGGCCTTTAAGTCTTTGGCGAAAGCTGGCTTCCCTGGCAGCATTTTCAGCGATAAGGACAACAGCGATACAGAAACACCTCGACAGCCTCATCAAGAGCCTCGGAACCATCATAGTATCCCATGAGAACTATTCGCATGCGCTGCGAGCGTGACAACGCTCCGCTATGAGAAGCAAAACGAGATTTTTAGGAAAGCAACGGAGTACATGAACACAAGGAGTAGTGGTATTCCCACAAGACTTTACGGGTGACCGCAAAATAAGCCAGAAATTCGATTCCAGTCGAAGTTGAGGATTTTCATGTTTAAGCATTTCCTCCTGTTTTACACACTAATTTCTGAGGAAATTGGAAGGTTTGCCATCGCCAAGTTGGAGTTGAAATGCCTTTATACCAACACCACATCCTAAAAGCTGAGATTTGGAAGGTCATCAGCTGACTGGACAGGCTGAGAGTCAGACAGGAATAAATAATGGTCGAACTTGAAAATATGAATTCCCCTATTCTAGGTGGATAAATTCCAGGGCGTTGCCTACTCCACAGTCTTGACTTTAACCCTAACTCTGTTTCCCATAACCCTGTTACTAACACTGAACTCATAACGGAGGCCCGTATTCCAGAGTTCCATCTGAGTAATCAGTGCGATCTTTTGACAACTCCCACAATGTGATAACCGAGCTAACGAAGTCTTGTCAATGAACATTCAGGGACTTGGGGCACTAGATATAAATGGTGTGCTTTCCACATAAGTTACTCATACCTACATAAATGCAGTTCTATTTCCTACACAGAACGCGATCGAGTCTTATTTCGTACGCACACATGGTATACATCTTTCTGAAACTTAATATTCTGGGGAAAAAAGCAAAACTAGAGACGATGCTTCAACTATCGCATATTTACATGGCTATGAGATGTTTGCATGAATTCGCCCACGCTTCCTAGGAATGTTCCAAATACACATCGTTTTATGCGCTCAGTTCACAGAAAACTTAATTTCCTCTAGAGCTGGTGCCTGAATAGCACAGCGTTTTAAACGCCATCGGAATTCCCATTTGCTGTAAGGGCTTTCAACCTGCATACAAACCAAGTTCTTTGCAACCAGTTAGTATTGAAAGATAGACATCCCAAAAAGTTTAAGTTAAAAGTTATCAGTTCTTTAGGAAAGCTGACAAATTTTATCCCGGAATAATTTTCATACTGGTTCCCCGGATCGTCTTCAGACGTGTGGAAAGTGTGCAAAAAAGTCAAAATTTTAAGCGGTTGAAAGGTCAACCGGCAAATATATGTTTTCGGTAATTCGCTATCAGGTCACCACAATTACACGGAGAGTGAACCTATGAGATATGAGCAGGGTTTGTGTCTCGGGGGTAAGGGTTAGTCACACTCGTCTTTGCCACGCGGCCTGCATGACCGAATCAGCGTGCTGAGGACGTTGGAG